>QRFJ01001652.1:62356-124726 GCA_006176705.1 Cocos nucifera
TTGCGTGGCTAGATCCAGAACCTTCCACTGCTAATAGGATCATCAATGGGTAATAGGATTACCCACTTCAAGGTAAATTAAATTTAATTTAATTTATATAATTTTATTTTTAATTATTAAAATAATAAGAATTAGATCTAAAATATCCCAGATCTAATCTAGATAAAAAAAAAAAAATTTGAAATACATCTCTTGATCTGATCAGATCTGAACGAATCTGGTCCAAAAAATCAGAATTTCCCTTCAGAAACTTAGCTTTGATACCATATTATCATCCATAATATTCCAAGCATCACCTAGCTCTGATACCAAATTATAGACCCATGATATCACTCAAATGTCAATCATCTTTGACATCACAAGCATCGATATCATGTTGCGGAAGCTCCTAATTATTAGCATGAACCTAAAAGAACTTGTGACATTCTCTATGGGTAGCACACCACCGATCATCCACCTAGATCTGTGATGGAGCACTTTCCTCCTTAGGCTTGAGGGAGACACCCCCCTTCTCTAGGGCTTCTTCAAGAACCCTAGGATGGCAACTCTATAGAGAAGAGAAAAAGAGAGTTGAGAGAGAAAAGGTCTGTATTTCTAGCATTCACAACCTTCTGAAATCCTAATACAACCTATGTATTTATACATAGCTATTAAGCCTGACCAAAAAACTCCCCAGCTAACCCAATATATAAAAGAACTCACCGAGTCCATGTACACCCATGTCTCCCATGCTCTCATCCTCTAGATCTAGATCCGACCCATACATGAATTAGCCCCCTTAAGACTTCTCAAACCAAGCCTTAAGACCCCTAGGATCAATCTAGACCCTAGCCCAAAACAGACCCTCACGTAACTCTGCCTGCGCACTGAATCAGCTCACTCTCAGCACTGAGCCGGCTAAGTTCCACTAGGTCAGCTCAGTTTGAAACTAAGCCGGCCCAGTCCTGTGCCATGCCAGCAGTCCCAAATGCATAGCTCTTTGTTTTGTCTGTGCACTAAGACTTAGCCGACCTAGTTTTGGACTGAGCCGGCTAACCTACAGAAAATCTTCTTTCTATAGTCTTGATTTTTTAGCTTTGATTTCTTGCTTCATCTTATATCCCAGATTTTTGAAGCACCAACCAAGCCCCTAGAATCTCTAGAGCCAACCTCCTAACTCCTTCCGTGGCATCCCAAGGCTTGGAAGCACAATAAATTCTCATACATGATCATACTTGATCCATCTAACTAATGAATGATTAAGTCCAATTATGGTTGGTCAACCTAACCATCATTTAGAGAGATGGAACCAAAAAATCATATTATGAATGATAATTTCATTAGTGGATAAGCACCATGCCTATAGGCCTTCAATGATTATCCAACTAATGGATCCATTATCATCCACTTAATGGGAGGCTATGATCTAGTTATCATCAAAACTATTTTATTTTTAAGGATCTAATAATTTTAGAAAATTTAAATGATTTGATTTAAGAATAGAGAGAATGAGCCAGCTAATTTTGATCCTTCCACTGACTTTACCAAGTCAAATAAAAAAGGATCTAATTTAAACCGGCATTAGAAGCACCTAAATCAGACATACTGATTTATCTAATTAACATAGATGAGCCCAAATTACCAAGTGATCTAATCAAAATCTAATTTACCTGAAGGGCCAGGTAAGTAATATCAGTGGAAGGGATATGTCATTAACTCGTCAAAGACCAAATCAGTGAGAGTAGCTCCCAATTAAAAACCACTAGTCAGACTGCCAAACTTATCTTAGACACTATTCGGTTCATTAGTTTTAATTTCTTCAACCTAGTAATTTTGGATTCGACTGCGTAGCTAGGAATCAAATCCATCTTGGTTCTCATTAAAGACATAGACTTGACCAACTATAACTATTGTAATTGATCTAGAGAATCCTTAAACCAAATTTAGATTTTGATTGATTAGATTTAGTCAATTCTCTAATTAAGTCCATTCTTTAATCTAACCTTAGGTTTAACTTAATTAATGGATCTAATTCCCACTAACCTATTAACCCAATATGTTATGATTCGTATCTTAGGATCTTCAATTCATAATCCTAGATCCTAATCAATCAATTCTTAATTCTTAATTAAGTTTTGGACTGAGGGTTAGGGTTTGACATTTCGAAAATAATTTTTATATTTGTAAAAATTTTTTATAATATGGTTCTACCAACTAGTTGCATGTTTGATTCATAATCAATATGCACATAAACATGAAAAAATATTTTAGATTTAATCTAAACATGCTCGTGAAATTGAAATTATTTTAATTCAAATCAATCATAAATCATTTTATATCAGATCTAATACATTTATGATGATAAAAATTAAATTAAAATTTTTTTAATCGGATCATAAAATTTATTAGATCTAATCTAAAATTTTATGATTAGGATTTTAGATCCGTACGTACTAGGACAACCTCTCCACTGTAAGAGATAGACCTTACAGCAGGATAATCTTACAGTGCATGCAATCTAAAATTTTATTTTTAGATTTAATCATTAGATTATAAATTAGATCTAATCTAAAAATATAATCTAATCATTCATAAATCATGTAATAAAATAACCTAGGCTCTGATACCGATTGAAGGAATCAGATCTACGGTTCTAGGGTTAGCTTTTGAAATTTTTTCAAAATTTTAGTGAAAAAGATAAATTAACCATATTAAATCATGAACAATATAACATAAAATCCTAGATCTAGGATCCTACTATATGATTAAGATATACTATTAAATCAAAAAATAAAATATGAAAAGAACTACATGTTGATCATATCAACAGCAGACTACTCTAGATCAGATCTAGATATGTAAGTAAAGAGATCATATCATCCTTACCTTTGAATCTCGAGCTTCTTCACTCACTGATCCAAGCTTGAGATGGTTGCTCTAAGCTGTACATGCATCCGATCTCTACAAGTTATCCACATGAGTCCTCGATCATAGATTTGAAGTCCAATGCCCGAAAATCAACACAGTATGCTAGTACTGTGCTAATCCTTCTTTGACGATCGATCTGGATCTTTCTTTTTTAAATTTTAGACTTTCCAACCTTCAGAAGTTAAGAAAGATAATTTATAATGCTGTGACATCTCTCAAACACTCACAAAAATGGAGAAATAGAAGTTGAAGAAAAATCCCAGAAGAAGACCCTCTTCTTCTTCTTTCTTCTCTCACCAAGATACCTTGATTGGTGTCTTCACAAAATCCTACACCCTAAGCTTCTCTCTAAGATTTTTTATTCCCCTAATAGACTCTCTCATATGTGTAATCCATGAAAAAATTAGATCAAAATTTATTTTATATATGGAGATATAGAAGAATCCTTGACTATGTCAAATACCTAGTCAAGAGATATCCAAATAGGGCTAGACTTGGGGTGCCCAACTCTTTGGCACCCCCTCTTTTTTTTTCTTCATGATCCACCTAAGAATGTTGCACAAATCCTTCTCTAAAAACCACAAAAATTTAGAGAAAAAATAGGGAGTGGGCGGCACAAAAATAAGGAAAGAGTTTTAGTTGCTTAAAATTCTATCTCATAGAATTTAAATCAACTTAAACTCCTTCTTTGACTTGGTCCATCTTAAATTTTCATGTAAGAAAAATGGGAGCAACTTAGGGCATGCATGGAAGGCCTAAAGAGAATATTTTCCATGATAAAATCCAAAAGAAATGGCTTGGGGGGCGTTGGGGCTAAGGTGGTGCATGGAGATAGGAGTCCTAGTCTCATTAGGACTCCTAGTTTGACTTGGTCCAACTTGATCTTTGGATCAAATTAAATTAGAATTTAGTTAATCTAATTCAATTAGATCTTAGTTCAACTAATAACCTAATTAAATTAGATCAAATCAAACTCAATTCTAATTTAACTTTCTAATTCAATTAGAAATTAGGTTGATACAAGTCCTAATTAAACTAGGACTAGTTCTTTCTTGCAACTTGCTCATCCAATAAACCAATTAAACTTGATCCAATCAAATCCAAATCAAATCTAATTAAATTATATTTAATTAGACTTAATCTCAGTCCATTTGTTTAATCAAATTAAGCTAATTATCAATCATATTGCTAATCGATCCTCCTGCAAAATGTGTACTAGATCAAACATCAATCATATAGATTGTTTAACCCTAGAATGATTCTTAATCATCGATCAACCATCCGATCAGTTTGAGAACTCTTATGTATATGACCCTATAGGTCTGAACCTAAGCTGGTAGCATAAGAATAAATTTTTGTACCAATCGAAGTGACTATCTAGCAATAGTATCCGACAGTCGAACAGGTCGAATATATAGAACAACATCCTTAGAATCCTTCTGGATATAGTTTTCGTATAATTCATCTTCTTGACCAAAATACTCATAGGATACCTCAGACTTTAACTGTCAACCCTTATTAGGTCATCTACATTATATTTTAAAATATTAAATCCATCTCAAAGATTATCTTGGCCAAGATTTTTGCTATATTGAAATACAATGATGCATTCTTCTCTAAGTCTTGGAGCGATCAATCCAATCTTGATCACTCACCGACTTTACAAGTACATGACTGTACCTAAAAATCTTTCGTCACTGAATTAAAATTTTAGTTAGTCTAGTATCAAAGCACAGTGAGTTGCTTGTAAGCCACTATGGTAACTTAGGTCTAAGGGATACTTATACCTATAACCCATCAGAGCAATTCTCGATAGCAGAATGCTCTGGAGTTAGTTACGTTCAATTATGATGTACTCATAGATCTTACTTATATACCATACCAGTGTCTTCACACTCTTTGGTTAAGAGGACAACCAACCTATATGGCATACAACGATCTATGCTCAATAAACACTATCATTCTAATTAACAGCATATCATTTGATCATGAATAATTGTAAGGACTAATCGATAAATCCGCTCTTTATCGAAACTAAATAGTCCTAAGGACTTCATCACAATAATGAAGTTCATTAGAAAATGTATACCTTATGATGAAATTACTAAAATAAATATTTTATTTATTAATAAATCAATTATAATTATAAGGTAGCTCAATTATCAATAGGCTGATGATTAACTTTGGGACATATTTTTTAATAAATCATGGATCGTGGTGACGTCGACCTTCAAAAGATCGATAAAAAAGAGAACCTAGCCGATCCATTCACTAAAGTCGTTGCGATGAAGGAGTTCGATGACTTCAAGTCAAAGATAGATATTAGATACTGCATCGTTGGCTTTAGTCCAAGTGGAAGATTATTGAAAATAGTATTCCAAAACCAATCATCAGTCTATTGACTGTTGAGCTAATTTTATAATTATATATGAATTAATAAATGAATATAAGTTATTTTAGAATTTTTCATCATAAATTTCTTTATCTTCTAATGAACTCCTATATTGTGGTGAAGTTCTTAGGACTATTTAGAATCGACAAAGAAGGATTTATCATTTAGTCCTTAAATGTGTTCATGATCAAATGATATGTTGTTATCAAGGACGATAATATTTATCGAGTATAGATCATTATATTTCATATAGGTGTTAGAATTTGATGTCTCGAATTCAATCCATTATAGAGGAGAATTAGTATCAACAGGCAGTTGAGCTGGCTCAAATATAAGGTCGAGTCAGCTCGAACCACAGTCGAACAAGCTCTCTCAGGTAGATAGATAGTTGAAATCTAAGTAAGATACAGTCGAGCCAGCTCGATCCCTGATCGAGCGGTTCGATGGAGGTGAATAGAACAGGATGGAATTTTCTATTTGAACTCAAATTGTAATTAATCCAAGGGGTCTATGGGAGTTGCACGTGGACCATAGAATCTAGTGCCCATGGAGGATTACGGTCATGATCTGAAGGTCAAAAAATATTTTAAGACTCCATCAAGGATATGTTCGACTCATATTAAGAGAATGAGCTATGTTAGGACTCTTATGAACTACTGAGAAGAGAATTCTCATCCTATTTAAAGGACTGAGGTATTGTGGAGCAAAAAAGATGGCGCGTATGGCATAAGAGAGACATAGAGAAGCTCAGACAACCATCGAGAGGAGCTTGGCAGAGCACCAGGTATGTGCAGCTCATAAGAGAGAGAAGCAATAGGTGCATAGCATCTAACAAAGAGACTGTAAGAGCAAAGCATCTTGTAGCTTCTGAGGATCTTCTTAGGATTCTTAGAGGACTTTTGTGAGGATAGCTTCTTATTGAGAGAGATTTATGTATGGTGAGTTAAGAGTAGATGTTCTTTTTTTGTACCTATTTTTTTTTTTTCATAGTGAAGCTTTGCATGCCCCATGGAGGTGAGCCTTTAGGCTGATCCACATACTTGATTATTTTTTTATTTTATTTTTTTCTTCTTTCTGTCATAATAATTTGGTACTAGATCCTTAACAAATGGTATTAGAGTAACTGATATCCCAACAGCTAGATAGTATCGGAGCATAGATTATAGCAGTGGATAGAGATTGAAGAATATGGAGAAGATAAGCACAATCAAGATGGAGATCAATAAGTTTGATGGAAAAGATAATTTCTTCTTATGGCAAGCAAGGATAAAGGATGTCTTCATCTAATATGGGTTGATCGATGCTCTCTTATATGAGGAGATACCAACCACGATAGAGGTGAAGGATTGGAAGCGAATCCAAATGGAGGCGGTGAGCATGATCCACTTATACCTAGTGAATGATGTGGTGATCCATGTACTTGATGAGACTTTTTCGATTGTGCTGTGGTCGAAGCTCGAGGAGTTGTATATGGCGAAGTCGCTCACCAATATGCTATTTCTTTAAAGGTAGTTCTACCAACTGCGGATGGATGAGGGCCAGAGCGTACGGAAGCATTTATCCAACTTTCAGATGATCCTCACCGACCTTCTTAACATTGATGAAAAAGTTGAGAAGAAGGCCAAGACGTTGGTCTTGCTAGCATCTCTTTCTCCTTCATATAAGTCCTTGGTGACTGCTCTTCTAGTGAAAAAAAGCACCATCAAGATGGATGAAGTCACTACAGCAATACTCCAGAATGAGGTTCAAAGAAGGAAGAACCCAGCTTTGAGCTCAGATGGTGGTAACTCAACTTTGGCGGCTTCTAGAGGAGCAGGAGGTAGTAGATGGAGCAATAGAGGATCGTGAGAAGGACGATCCAGATCCAAGATGAGGAATCCTAGCAAGATCAGATGCTACAGGTGCGACGAGTTAGGGCATGGAGTCAAGGATTGTCCAAAACTTGAGGATCGAACGAGGGCTACTGCAGCGACGATTAGTAGCAAGTTAGAGGATGATGTCCTAGAGATATCTGCTGAGGTATCTAGTTCTTTTTAGTAGTAAATTTTAAATTCTGCATGCACATATCATGTTTGTTGCAAAAAGGAGTAGTTTGACTTTCTAAAGAGTAGTGATGGCACTATTTATCTACCGGATGTATCGAGTTGTGCAATCAAAGACATCAGAATGGTCAGCTGGAAGACACATGATGGTGCAGTAAGGAGATTGGTGGAGGTCCGATACATATCCAATTTTAGGCAAAATCTTATCTTACTAAGCAGACTGAATTCAAACGGCTATAGGTAGATAGCTGGTGATGGAATCCTGAAGATCATGCATGGTGATAAGATAATATTGAAGGAGAAGAAGAAGATAAGAGGACATTACTATCTGACAGGAAGTTCAGTGCGAGGTAGAGCTTCAGAAGCTAGAGGGAGTCTAGTGCGAGGTGGAGCTCCAGGTGGAGATGGATCGGGCACAAGATGGGAGATCAGGAGGACTAGAGGTGACATCGTAGAGTGAAGTTTCTATTGCTGCAAGAGAATTTCCAAAGTAGGTCTTTGGTCAGAGTAGACACAGCCCATGATGGAGGTCAACCAAGCCAGCTCGAGCCACAGCCAAGTTGGCTCTCTTAGGTAGATAGACAGTAGGAGTCCGGGTGAGATGTAGTCGAGCCAGCTCAACCCCTGACCAAGTCGGCTCGATGGAGGCAAACAGAACAGGATGGGGTTTTCTATTTGGACTCAAATTATGATTAATCCAAGGGGTCTACTGGAGTTACGCATGGACCACAGGATCCAATGGCTATGGAGGGTTGCGGTCATGATCTGAAGGTTGGAAAATATTCTAAGACTCCATCAAGAATATGTTCGACTCATATTAGGAGAGCGAGCCCTATTAGAACTCTTATGAACTGCTGAGAAGAAAATTCTCATCCTATTTAAAAGGTTGAGGTGCTGTGGAGCAAAAATGATGGCGCATGTGGCGTGAGAGGCACGTAGAGAGGCTCAGGCAGCTGTTGAGAGGAGCTTGGTAGAGTACCGAGTACGTGCAGCCCGCGAGAGAGAAGCAACAGGTGCATAGCATGCGGTAAGGAGGCTGTGAGGGCAGAGCATCTTGTAGCTTCTGAGGGTCTTCTTGGGATTCTTAGAGAGCTTTTGTGAGGGTAGCTTCTAGTTGAGAGAGATTTGTGTATGGTGAGTTGAGAGTGGGTATTCTCTTCTTGTACCTATTTTTTTATTTCATAGTAAAGTTTTGCATGCCCCATGGAGATGAGCCTTTAGACTGATCCACGTACTTAATTATTTTCTTATTTTATTTCTTCCTTCTTCCTACCACAATAATTTGGTACTAGATCCTTAATAAGTGGTATCAGAGTAGCTGATATCCCAATATAGGTTAGTTATCCTTTTAACCAAGGAGTGTGGAGATACTGGTATAGCATGCAGGTGAGATGTAGAGGAACATCTACACTGAACATGACCAACTTTGGAGATTTTATGTTGTCAAGATTTGCTCCGATGGAATATGGATATAAGTGTCCCTCTAACCTGAGATCAATACGATGACTTTCAAGCAACTTACTATGCTTTGAAGCTAGACATCTGAATTTCTATTTCAGTGATGAAAAATTTTTAAACATAGTCAAGTACTTAAGGTGTCAGTGTGTGAGTCAAGATGGGATTGACCATTCTAGTTTTGGAGCTGTGCTTAATTATGTTTCAATTTGGCAAATCCTTAATCTGGGTAGTTCTAGTAAGGAGTCATGGGACTAATTACATTGAGACATGATTTGGATGTACTTTTTAGGATTGATAGTTTAACTCTGAATCATCTGATGAATACATTAATTATAGCATAAAAAAGTATTAAAATCATACTATTTTATTTTTTATTTATATTTGATATTTTTTATCATCTTTGCAAAAATAATGAATTTTAAAGTTTTAATCGCAAACCAACTAGAAACGGCCCTCCAACATATGCAGATGAAGCTCGAGTCCAAATTCAAGCTTGTCAGGAACACGACATGCGAAGATACATAGATGTGAAGTAGGGATTCAATATATATATATAAGGAAGATTGTTGGTTGTTGGTTGTTGATTGTTGGCTGATGCATTTAATGCAAAAAAAAGTTACCAACAGGATTTTTTTACTCTCTTTTAGATGTTGAATTCGAGTGTGATGAAGGAGCTTTGGCTAGGTGGCTTGTCGAGGCACTGAAATGGCAACTAGGCATTAGACAAATGCGGAAGGCTACACGAGAGAAAATAAATAAATAAATAAAATTTTAAAAATAATTGAATAGCAACTCTTATTCTTATTTTATCTTTCATTCTCTTCATCTTATCCATCCAAACTTCCTTATCACTCTAATCTCAACTATCCATTCTTTCAGGATGCATCTTTTCATTAGTCCAACATCTGAAATATACAAAATCCTTCTTCCTCCTGACACCTATAAATAAAGCCCAATACCACTATCTTGAGATATTGCTTTTCACACCATAACTCTTGTAGGGACCCATGTGACAGGCGGGAATATCTACCCAATAAATTTTTATCCACCTTTTCTCCATTTTCTTCCACCCTTCCAACACATGAGAGGGAGAGTTGACCAAGGAAAGGTTGGCTATGAGAGGTTTTTATGTTTTTATTTTCTTGTTTCAACTCCAGGTCCTGTTAATGGCTTGTGAGTTAAAAATTTATTTTATATTAGAAATTTTTATCAACAATAAAATTAGTTTTTTTTCTCATCAATTTAATTTTTATTTTCAATAAATATGATAGTTTAAATTCCTACAATTTAATTCTTGTAATTTTTAATTTCAGCACTAGGATAGTTTATTTCTATAATTCTTTAATTTCTATGATTTAAATTTCAGCAAGTAGTATAGAATTTAATTTTAATTAATTTTAAAAGTTTTGATTTAAATCATATCTAGCTAAGCAATCCTTTGGGGTTTGTGATGAAGCTAAACCATGATTAGAAGCTTTTTCTTAGGATTTCTCATTTGCTTTTATTATTTAGAGTTCTTTTTCCTTTAAGCTTCTTGCCAAAGGACTTGATAGACTATCATTGGATTTCAATCCCTTTATAATTCATACTTGATTTGGTGCAAGAAGGATAATAGGAAGAAGGCCTATAATTTTGTTAATTCCTTTTCTCTTCTTTCTTATGAAAAACTTTGATGGATTATTGTTAGGTCAGAGTCCCTTCATAGTCCATACTTGGTAACATAAGAGAAGTAATTGAAAGGAGGGTTCTTTAATTAGGATGAATGCTTATTTATGCATTACCTCTTAATCAAGGGACATCATAAAAGAAATCTTAGAAAGGCTCTCTAAGTCATTGATCTAGTAGATTCAAAAGTCCTAAATCTCTAGATTATTATTGTCTGTAATTAATTTACTATTTAGTAGTAAGTAACAAATAATCCTCTAAACTCTTTGTTAAAGCTCACCTAAGTAAGGGTTTGAATGCAATTCAAACATAATTTCTTATGGGATCGATCCATACTCGCTAGACGTACTACTTTGCATACCATGTGCTTGTGATTAATTTTAAGACATACTAAGTTTTTGGCACTGTTGCCAGAAAATTGGCGTGTTTTAAATTATGTTCTAAATTCTTGTTCTTCGTGCTTGTAGTTTAGTTTTAGTCTAACCTTTCTAACTTTTTTATCTTGGTTTAAAAAAAATTGGTGAGTGCTGGAAATCAGGTATGTAATCTAATATTTTCTTTTCCTTTAGTAGACTAATTTAATCTTAGTTTATTATTAGTTTTTAATTAAAACTTATTTGTTCTTATTGGTTGTGCATAAGCATATCTAAACTATTTTAAGGGCATAACCTAAACAAGATAAGATGAGAATTTCATCATCCTTTCTTAGTCCACAAACAAGTTTCCTCATTTGCATTCACCCTAACCCTTAAATAAAATTAATTAAACATCAGCCCTAGGGACATCCGAGCTCATCAGGATAAGGCATCCAAAAGAGTTGGATCGGGTCAGGATTGGCTAGTTGACTGGTGTCTAGAAAAGGAGTTCAAAGACAAGAGCCTAAAGAAAGGTAGTTTTTTAATTAGTTTCATTCGCTTATCTGGCCAATCTAATTAGTATCTAAAAAAAGCAACAGAAGGACTCCCACTGATCTTACCCTTACCCGGTAGTTGGCTTGTTGGTTTCTGACTTGGAGGGCTTCAAGGAGACCTTAGCAGTTAGGAGCTATCTAGAATTAAGGTAATCTAGAATAGATATTTGCTTAATGAGTGTTTGAAAAAAAAAAATCTTAACCAATTCTTTTCATTATTTTCTTCCATCTTTAGATTTAAGATTTCTTAGGATCTATTTCTAAAACTCTTTTCCTATCTATCTTCCTCTTCTCTCTTCTTTAAAAAATTAATAAAAAATAAAAAATAAAATAAATTATCCATTTTTTCATGGAAAAAGATTTCGAATTGACTAGTTAGAATTGATTTGATTCCTATGTTAAGCTCTAAAGTCTCTAAAATGAAAGAAACCAATCAATCCCAAATTCTTAAGGATTTATGTTATTCAGTTGGGTCTGTCCAGCCTTCTTACATCAGATTGTCCCAACCTACTACAAATAATTTTAAAATTAAATTCCAAATAATTAATATGCTTCTAAAGTTCACTGGAATAGAAAATGCATATATATTCATTAGGAAATTTGAAGAGGTTTGTGTAACCATGAGGCTGCAACAACTTTCTGGGAATGAGATCAAACTGAGATTAATCAATTTTGCCCTCAAGAATAATACTAAAAAGTGGTTATACAGCTTGCCAAATCAATCTATCATGACTTGGGAGGGTTTTATACGAGTGTTCTTAAAAAAATTCTTCCCCCATCATAAGATAGCTAGAACTAGAAATTAAATAAATCAATTTTACCAACTAGCTGGTGAATCATTCTAAAAATATTTCAATCATTTTAAGAAACTCTTAACCCAATGCCCACACCATGGAATAGAGGCCTGGAGGCTATACCAAATAGTTTATGAGGGACTAGATTTAAATTCCAGAACCATGCTAGTGTCCATGTGCCTAGGTCAATTTATGTATAAAGAATCCAATGAGACCTGACAATTTCTAGAAGACCTAGGCGAGAAAAATCTATAATGAAAAATGACTAGAAAACCAGAAAAATCAACACCTTCAAGAGGTAAAATGCATCAAATACCAACATTCCTAGCTACGGAGGCTAAAATCGCAATCCTAACATGTTGATTGGAGGCCATAGAACTACAGAAATCAGCCAGTGTAAACCATGTGTCTGCATCCATGTGCAACATGTGTAGTGCATCAGACCATGTCCTTGAAGAATATCCTCTCCTAATGAATCCAACGAGAGCCACATGTGCACAAGTGAATGCTGCATACTAGAAATCAATGAACAATCATTATACACCCACATATAACCTAGGATGGAGGAATCATCCATACTTCTCATGGTTGCAGAACCTAAATATAGGCGGTCCTAGTTTCAACTAGCAAAATCCAAGGCCTAACCCTGTGTTAAACAACCCACCAGGCTTCAATAATCATGAAAAGAAACTTAGTTCTTTAGAAAAAAGCCTGGAAGTCCTAGCCAAATCCAATGCTGATACCAATGCTATATTGAGTAATTTCATGTAAACTATGGGCTAGCTCTTAAATGCAAATACTCAGGCCATAGCCCATTTAGAAATATAGATAGGTCAGCTACCTTCTACCATGACTGAGCGAGAATGAGGTAAGCTACCTAGCCAACCTAAACCCAATCCAAGAGACCAAAATGGTCCAAGATCCTAATAGAAAAACCAAGTCAACCAAGTGAATGCCATTCATACTTTAAGATCGAGAAAATAAGTGGATAATAAGATGGGTATATCTAACAATAAAGAGGACTCATCTGTCGAGCAACTTTATGAATAACCTATCTTACAAACTCAAGCTCTTGAAACTGATAGTACACCTAGCCTAGCATCCATAACTCCTAGAGCTTCTTTTCCAAACCAATTAAGATCTAACAAAAAATCAAAATATTTGGATAAAATATTAAAGGTGTTTAAATAAGTTCAGATGAATATCCCTCTACTAGACATGATCCAACAAGTATTGACCTATGCTAAATTCTTAAAAGATCTTTGCACCAAGAAGAGAACCACTAATGTACCCAAGAGAGCATTCTTGACTACAAGTGTGAGCTCATACTTATCGAGTCACGTGTCAATAAAATATAAGGATTCTGGATCTTCGATAATTTCATGTGTTATTAGAAAAACCCAAATTGAGAAGGCCTTGCTAGACTTAGGAGCTAGTGTAAATACTTTACCCTATTGAGTTTACGAGAAATTAGGATTAGAAAAACTTTAGCCATTAGGGATCACGTTGCAATTAGTAGACCTATCTTTTAGGATCCCTAAGCGAATGGTAGAAGATGTTTTAATCAAGATTGGTAATTTTATCTTTTCTATAGACTTCATCATTTTAAAGACCCAACCAGTTTCAAATCCGAAGGGCCATATTCTAGTTATTTTATGAAGATCATTCTTAGCAACTACTAATGCTGAAATCAACTATCAGAATGGACTTATGAAGCTATCTTTTGGGAATATGACCATTGAGTTAAATATATTTAATCTGAAATAGGAATCCACTCAACATGCCAATGTAAATGTAATCCAAGATGAAATTTATGAATCCATTGATATTAGCGATAAAAAAATTTATCTCGAGTCAAGTATTTGGCTAAACCATGAACCTAAAGATATCGATGAAACATCGGTTGACCATAGGATAAGCTAGAAATGGGAATCTCCTACTAAACCTCTCATGAAAATAGCTAAACCATCATCCAAGCCATCAATAGAGGAGGGACCCAAATTAGAATTGAAACCCCTCCCCAAGTATCTCAAGTATGACTATTTAGGTCCAATGAAAATCTTGCCCTTAATTATTGCATCAAACCTAAATCCTAAATAAGAGGAGGAATTGTTAGAAGTCTTGAAGAAAAATCAAGAAGTAATAGGATGGACCATGGCAGATATTAAAGAAATAAGCTTCTTCATAGTTCAACACAGGATACACCTAGAAGAAGGGGCTAAACCAACTAGAGATTATCAGAGAAGACTCAATCCAGCTATGAAAGATGTAGTCAAGAAAAAGATTTTGAAATTATTTGATAATAAAATAATTTACTCCATCTCTGATAGTTCTTGGGTAAGCCCTGTGCAAGTGGTACCCAAAAAATTCGGGATAACAATGGTCCAGAATGAGAAAAATAAACATATCCCGACTAGAACCCAAACAAGATGGAGGGTCTGTATAGATTATAGGAAATTAAATACTGCAACAAGAAAGGATCACTTTTTTTTACCATTCATCGATCAAATATTGGAAAAATTAGTCGGACAGGAGTTTTACTATTTTCTTGATGGATACTCTGGCTATAACCAGATCTCCATAGCCCTTAAAGATCAAGAAAAGACTACATTCGCCTATTCGTTTGGAACCTTTGCCTATAGGTGCATGCCCTTTTGAGTTATGCAATGCACCAGTGACCTTCCAAAGATGTATGATCAGCATTTTCTCTGTTGAATAATTTTTAAAAATTTTCATAGATGACTTTTCTATCTTTAGCCCTACCTTCTCCAAATGTTTAGATCATTTGAGACTTATCCTAGAAAGATGTAAGGAGAAGCACTTAGTTCTCAATTGGAAGAAATGCCAATTCATGGTTAAAGAGGGTATAGTTCTTGGCCATGTAGTTTCACAAAGGAAATTGAAGTAGATAAGGCCAAGGTAGACCTGATTACAAGTCTTCCACCATCCAAATCTATTAAGAAAATTCGTTCATTCTTAGAACATACTGGATTCTATAGAAGGTTCATAGCCAATTTTAGCAAAGTGGCTCATCCATTGACCAATTTGTTAGCAAAAGAAATAAAATTCGAGTTCACTTTTGAGTGCTTAGAATCTTTTGAGTTTCTTAAAAAAGCACTTATTTTAGCTCCCATTATTCATCCACTATTTGGACTGAATCCTTTGAACTCATGTGTGACATGTCTAATCATGCTGTAGGCATAGTTTTAGATCAAAGAATTAATAAGCTGCCTAGAGTCATTTACTATGCTAGTAAAATCTTCAATGATGCGCAGCTTAATTATACTACCACAGAAAAGGAGTTCCTAGCCATTGTCTTTGCCCTTGAAAAATTCAGATCCTATTTGGTTGGGTCCTACACCATTATGCATCCTGATCACTCAGCCATTAGACATCTCCTAGCAAAAAAGGATACCAAGGCGCGCTTAATTCGATGGATCTTACTCCTTCAAGAATTTGACTTAGAAATCAAGGACAAGAAAGGAACAGAAAATGCAGTAGCTGATCACTTATCTCAAATCATACTCGCACCATCTAGTGAACCACCTGTCAATGAATTTTTTCTTGATGAACAACTCATGTCTGTGTCCACTAAACCATGGTATGCTGATATTATCAATTATTTAGCCATTGGTAAAGTTTTTTTCCACTGGACCACTCAGGACAAGCATAAATTTTTTGCCCAAGTGAAGTATTTCACTTGGGATGACCCATACCTTTTCAAACAATATCTTGACCAGATCATTAGGAGGTGTATCTCGGATAATGAGGTTAGAAGTATTTTATCTTTCTGTTATGATTAAGCATGTGGTGGTCACTTTGCATCCAAAACAATAGGTGCAAAAATCCTCCAATGTTGATTTTATTAGCCAAATTTATTTAGAGATGCACATGAGTATTGTAGAAGTTGTGCTCGATGCCAATAAATGGGTTGAATCACCAAGAGAAACATGATTCCACTTAATCCAATCTTGGTGGTTGAAATTTTTTATGTATGGAAGATTGATTTCATGGGAACATTTTCAAACTTCTTTGGAAATGAATATATTTTAGTAGCTGCCGATTATGTCTCTAAGAAAATAGATACTATTTCTTATAGATCAATAGATAATAAAGTGGTCATTAAATTTTTCAAAAAAAATATTCTCTCTCATTTTCGTACTCCTAGAGCACTTATTAGTGATCGGGGGATACACTTTTGCAACCGATACTTTACTGTATTAATAAAAAAATATAATGTCACCAACAAGTTGGCCACACCATATCATCCTTAAACTAGTGGGCAAATAGAAGTATCCAACAGACAAATCAAACAAATCCTAAAGAAAACTATTAATACCAATAGAAAGGATTGGTTCTTAAAACTTGTAGATGCACTCTGGGCATACCGCACCATCTTTAAAACCAACCTAGGAATGTCTTCTTATAGGATTGTGTTTAGAAAACCTTGTCACTTGCCTGTTGAGCTAGAACATAAAACCATGTGGGCCATAAAAAAGTTAAATATGGACTTAGAGCCAGAAACTATGGGAAGCTTTAGGTTAATGAATTAAAAGAACTTAGAAATGAAGCTTATGAAAATGCTAGAGTGTACAAGGAATGAACAAAAGTATTTCATGATCAAGCAATTCTTAGAAAATCTTTTACTCCTGGACAGAAGTTCTCTTATATAATTCTAGATTACACCGATTTCCTGAAAAGCTAAGATCAAGACAGATAGGACCATTCTTAGTTAAACAAATCTTTCCACATGGGACAGTAGAAATCAAAAATCCAAGCAATAGTGTTATATTTAAAGTAAATGGTCAATGATTAAAATAATTCTTGGAATTACCTACTAAATTTATTGAGGAAGCCATAGTTCTTTATGAACCAATGTATTTTGATTGATCTATTTTTAGCATTTAGTCTGACTAAAGACTTTAAACTTAGCACTCCTGAGAGGCAACCCAGATCCTTGCATTTTAAATTTCTCTTTTTAGTTTATTTAGATCTTACTTCAGTGAAATCAATGTCAAATAAGTTGGAGGAAAGAGCCAAAAAGAACATATGAAGACACCTGCTAAACCAAAAACACATTAAATCATGTGTATTCTTTTCTTTTTACCTATTGTATTTTTTTATTTTCCTCAATCCATTGTAGAATAAGTTGGGGGTGAGGGATAAACTTTGAACTTTATTTTGAACCATTACTCTTACAAATTTATTGATATTCATATAACTGACTATGCTTCAGACTTGAGTAATATTAGATATTTTAGTAGTATTTGATGGACACTTTAGATAAGTATTGTGGATAAATCCATGCCTGTCGAAGTTCGACTAAGATTTCGACTCTTGATCAGTTCCATCCAGTTGCAACTATAACAACTGAACCTCAATCCGTGGGAGTATTCGGACTCTGAATCATTCTAAAATGGCCGACCGTCAACACTGCAGTCAAATAATCTGATTGGCTAGAAAGATCGATTTTGGATTCAACAGGGCATTGCGGATTCCTTCTCCAGATGAACTCGAATAGTTAATGCTTCTACCCCATAGAATTGGCTAAATCCCCGACTCCTATGCATCCCATTCGGTCAATCTCCTAACATGAAACTTCTCCAGTAGTCGAACTTCTTCCGAACTGCCCCCAAATGAACTTCAGCATTTTATCATTATTTCACTAGTAAGCAACCCTAGGAATGGCCGATCCTCAAAGGAACAATAGTGATGCCAATGTTTCAATCACGCTTGCTTGTTATGGCCATCGATCAATACTTGATCCAGGCAGATCCCTCATAGTCGGACTCCTTTTGGTTGGACGTCTTTCGAGCCTCTTTGCCGATCAAACCCCTGTCGGACTTCTCTTCTGACCGAATTCCTTCCAACCACCTAAAAGGACCATGGCGTACACCTTCAACATAGCGAATAAAAGCCAACACATAATCAATCTTGAGAACCTCTGAACTTCTTTAGAACAATAACGTCCAAGAGCCCTTCATCGCCTACAACTATCCCACCTGAACTTCAGTTGTTAGGTCTCCAATAGACTAGCACATCACAACAACGAATACCACCCTCCGTAACAAACCCCACTTGGCCCCAAATGGCCCACTACCAAGCGGTTATGGCTGTCATTATTAGTTTGTTACAGGCTCCATCTATAAAAAAATCCTCCAGATACATTTTCTCTAAGCTCTCTTCTTCTTCTCAAGACTCTGCAACTTTCTTGACTGAGCACTCCATTTTTATTGACCGAAAGAGCTGACTTGATCATCGGAGGATCTTGCTGGAGCCGCTACCCTCAGCTCTGGATGAGACTTATTTTGTAGGTCACTGGTGTGAGCTTAGAAGTGGCACTCCTAAGTCTTGAAAACATGAGAAAACATATCATGGAAAGATGGGAGCGAATCGAAAGAAGAACCAGTCTCAATGGTAAAGTTCAAAAACTAAGCTGGCTCACTCTGAGACTGAGTCGGCTCAGTTGAAAATTGGGTTGGCTCAGTCCAGGACTGGATCGGCTAGATCTTAGAGGAAAATTCAGACAGAGAGTAGCATTTTCGATCCAGTTGCAAGTTAGCCAGTTCAGTCTGAAACTGAATCGGCTCAATTTTTATGGGTTATTATTTTATGTACGTGGGTTGTTTGGATTTGGAAAGTTTTTCTATATGCTTGGGCTTGATCCTTTATAAAGTAGATATATTGAAAATAGGTCAAGGTTGTAAGTGTGCTAAAATATACTAAATAAAAACTTTTTTTTTCAAAAATCTCTTCTTATCTTCTTCTCTATTTCTTGATTTATTCGATCATGCTTCCATAGAGATCTCTAAGAAGTACTTTCTTGTTGCTTAGCTAATCGCCAGTGGCTATGCCAATCCATGTGGGAAGAGCACATATTTCCAATATTTGGTATCAGAACGATGTTGCATGGAAGAAAGGAAGACACCTAGGGTTTACTACATTCAGGATCTGTTACATCAGGTTTTATCCTGAAACTTCTAGTTTGCTTTATAGTTGTCTCTAGATTGAGGTGGAGATTGTTTACATGGAGGAACAATGATACAGAAGTTTGGAAAGATGATCTAGGACTATTTAGATCTTCTATGAAGAATAGTTTTATTAGTGTGTGATCGTGAAGGATGTTAGGGATCTGTTCTTGACTTGTTTAAAGTCATGGAATCAAGTGGATTCAAGGTGAATTTTAAGAAGTTTGACGGCAAGAAAAACTTTACCTTATGATAGCAAAGAGTAAAGAACTTGTTGGTTCAGCAGAGGATCTACAAGGTCTTGATAAAAGAAAGGCTGGAAAAGATCAGTGCTAAGGATTGGGAAGAGTTGGAGAAAAATGGTTTTAGCACAATCCGGATGTGCTTGGCCAATCAGATTTTACCCAAGATTTGCACAGAGACTATGGCAAAGGGGCTCTGGGAGAGACTGGAGAATACATACATGGGGAAGAATATGACGAACAAGCTATGGTTGAAGAAATAGCTGTATAGTCTGAGAATGTCCAAAGGCGGAGATCTTGTTGCACATATCCAAAGGTTCAATCAGGTATGTTCTGAGGTGATGAGTTTGGATGTGAAGATTGACGAGGAGGATCGGACATTATGTTCTCCCCCAGGTTCATATGATGGTCTCATAACAACTCTAGTTTATGGGAAGGAGACCGTAAACTATGAAGAGGTTGTTGGTGTGCTCAGATCAAATGAGCAAAGGAAGAAGATCTGTAAGGAAGACCCTAAGTCTGAGATCTTGGCTATGAATGAAAGACAGGGAGATCAAAGGAGAAGATAAGAGGGAAATCCAAGGGCAGGTCAAAGTCTCACAATCAGAGGAAGATGACATTGAAATATTATAAATGTCATTAGCTTGGACACCTGAGGAGAGATTGTCCCCTTTTGAGATTAGAAAAAGAAAAGGCCAGCAAGGAAGATGATACAGCTTCTATGAGTAGTGGAGAAGACCTACTAGTTGTATCAGATGGATCTACAAAGTGCGATACTATATGGATATTAGATTCAGCATGCTCGCACCACTATACTTCTCATCAAAAATAGTTTGCTACCTACCAAAAGGATGATGGTGGAAGTGTCAGCCTTGGAGATGATCATCTGTGCAAAGTAGCTAGAATTGGCGCTATCAGGATGAGGATGTACGACGAGATCATTCGTATATTATCAAATGTTAGGCATGTACTGAAATTGAAAAAGAATTTGATTTCTTTGGGCTACTTGAAGGAGCAGGGTTATGCTTTTAGTAGTCAAGCTGGGAGTGGATGTCTAAAAATTTTCAAGAAAGCTTTGGTGGTGATGAGAGGTAGAAGACTGAGCAACAATCTTTATAGAATGAAAGGCTCAGTGGTAAATGATAGCGTAAAGGTACTAGTAGCGGCACAGGAGGAGCAGATTTTATATCGATTATGGCACTATCGAATGGGTCATATGAGTGATCGTGGGCTCACAGAACTAAACAGAAGAGGTATGATCCCAGCCCTGAAGAAGGAGGGCATAGATCTTTGTGAGCCATGTATCTTTGGCAAACAGCATAGGATAAAGTTTGCCAGAAGTACCAACAGCAGCGAGGGAGTGCTGGATTTAGTGCACTCGGATGTATGGGGACCAGCTCCTGTATCAGCTAGAGGTGGGGCAAAACACTTTGTTACTTTCATTGATGATTTCTCAAGGAAGGTATGGGTTTATCTAATCAGAGAAAAATCAGAGGTGTTTGCTCGGTTCAGAGCCTGGAGAGCTAAAGTAGAGAAGGAGTCAAGAAGATAGGTAAAGTGTCTGAGGTTGAAAAATGAAGGAGAGTATACTAGCCTGGAGTTCAAGAGGTACTGTGAGGAAAATGACATCAAACGCCATTACACGGTGAGGATGACTCCCCAGCAGAATGGTGTCATGGAGAGGATGAACCGAACACTGACCAAGAAAGCACCAAGTTTGAGGCTGCAGATATCATTCCCAAAGTCCTTTTAGGGTGATGCTCTAATTTTTTCTTATTTTCTTGTGAACAGATCTCCTATTATAAGCTAAATGGAGGCATTCCAAAAGAGGTCTGGAGTAGAAAGAAGATGGAGCTTAGCCACCTGAAAGTCTTTGGTTGCACAGCCTATGCACATATGGAGGCAACCAAGAGGAGCAAATTGGACCCAAAATCTCAAAAGATGATATTCATAGGGTATCCACAAGAAGTCAGGGGGTACCTGCTGTGGGACTCTCAAGCACAGAAGTCAGTGATCAGCAGAAATATTATCTTTGATGAGAAGAGCATCTTGAGGAGGTCTGGGATAGTTGGAACTAGGGAAATAAAGGTAAACAGTGGTGGCCAGTTAGAGAATGATGGCATGCAGGTTACATCCACTTACAGGAGTATTCCTATTGTGGTGGAGCTGGGCAGAAAAATATTGTCTTAGATTGAAAATCAGCATAGAGGGCTGGCAGTTCAGAAAGATCTACAGAAGCAACCACAGACATCAGGCAGAGATGTGCTAATGGGAGTGGCTTTGCACAAGCACCAACATACTATTAGGAGACCGATCAAATATGGCATTGATGAGGTTATCTCCTATGCACTCATCACTACTAATAAAGATCTAGAAAATTATGCAGAGGCCATGGAGAGTGAGGATCATGATTCATGGATGTAGGCCATGATGGAGAAAATAGAATCACTTGAGAAGAATCAGACATGGCAGCTGGTGGATCTTCCAAAGGATGCTCGACCTATTGGCTCAAAGTGGGTGTCCACAAAGAAAGAAGCACCTTCAAAACAAGGTGAAATCAGATTCAAAGCAAGGCTGGTAGCAAAGGGATACTCACAAAAGGAAGGGATTGACTATACAGAAATTTTCTCTCCTGTGGTGCATCATACATCTATTCGAGTTTTTCTATCACTGATGGCACAGCATAACATAGAATTGGAACAGATGGACGTGAAGACGGCCTTCCTTCATGGAACTTTGGAGGAAAGAATCTACATGAAGCAACCAGATGATTTCATGAAGATGAAATAGAAAGAAAAGGTGTGTTTACTCAGGAAGTCTTTGTATGGCTTGAAACAATCCCCTCGTCAGTCGTATCGAAGGTTTGATAGCTTTATCTTGAGCCTGAATTTTAGCAGATGAACATGATTGTTGTGTCTACGTCAAGGATATAGATGAGGAGGATGCCCTATACTTGTTATTGTATGTTGATGATATGCTCATAGCCAGTAGAAGCATGGATGCTATGAAAAGATTGAAAAGGGTATTATCATCTGAATTTAAGTTGAAAGATTTGGATCCAGCTGAGAAAATTCTTGGAATGGAGATTTGCAGAGATAGGTGCAAAGGAGTGCTCCATTTGTTACAAGAAAAGTATATCCAGAAGGTTCTAGAGAGGTTTGGGATAGAGAAGGCCAAACCTGCAGAGACGCCATTGCCGAGTCATATGTCTCTCTCTAAGTTATAATGCCCCCAGTTAGAAGAGGAGAGAGAGTACATGGAATGAGTTTCTTATGCAAATGTTGTAGGCAGTATGATGTACACTATGGTATGCTATAGACCAGATATAGCACATGCTGTGAGCACGGTTAATAGATACATGGCTAACCCTGGGAAGGAACACTAGAAAGCATTGAAATGGATATTGAGATATCTGCATGGAACAAGAGATTATGGTTTGATGTTTGGTGGGCAGCCAGAAGGATTTGGAGAACAATCTGTGAATATGTGTGAAGGTTCAGGTCCTCTGGAAGGATTTGTTGATGCAAATTATGCTGGTGATCTTGATATAAGGAGGTCTACTACTGGATATCTTTTCGACGTATATGGTGGACTGGTGTCTTGGAGATCAATCCTTCAGCCAATCATGGCCTTATCTACCACAGAGGCCAAGTACATTGGGATAACAGAGGCTACAAAGTAATCCCTTTGGCTTAGGAGGTTGATTGATGAGTTGGGGGTGGAGCAGAGTAAGGTTACACTATTCAGTGATAGTCAGAGTACTCTATTGTTGCTACAGAATCCAGTGTATCATGCGCGCACAAAGCATATAGACGTGAGGTACCATAGGATCAGAGAGCTGGTGGAGGAAGGTGAAGTGGAACTAATGAAGGTTCATACCAAGGAGAATCAATCTGATACACTCATAAAGGTACTCCTCAGAGACAACTTTCAGAGATGTGTGGCATGGATGGATCTATTGAGAAGAGATGAGTTCACAAGGACTTAGAAGTACCAAGGTGGAGAATGTGAGCTTAGAAATGGCACTCCCAAATCTTGAAAACATGAGAAAATAGGTCATGAAAAGACGAGAGCGAGCTAGAAGAAGAATCAGTCTCAATAGTAAAGTTCAGAAACTAGGCCGACTCACTCTGAGACTGAGCCAGCTCAGTCCAGAACTGGGTCGGCTCAGTCAAGGACTGGGTCAGTTAGATCTCAGAGGAAAATTCAGATAGAGAGCATTATTTTTGGACTATTGGCATGGTACACAACTAGGTCGGCTCAATCTAGGACTGAGCCAACCCAATCGTAGGTCAGTCAGTTCAGTCTAAAACTAGGCCGGCTCAATTTTCATGGTTTATTGTTTTGTGTACATGGATTGTTTGGATTTGGGAAGTTTTTCTATGAGCTTGGGCTTGATCCTTTGTAAAGTATATATACTGAAAATAAGTCAAGATTGTAAGTGTGCTAAAATATACTAAACAAAAGCTCTTTTCTCCCAAAAATCTCTTCTTCCCTTCTTTTCTATTTCTTGATTTATTTGATCATGCTTCTGCAGAGATTTCTAAGAAGTACTTCCTTATTGCTTGGCTAATCGTCGATGGCCACACCAATCCATGTGGGAAGAGCGCATATTTTCAACAATCGGTGGCGACCTCGTCTTCTCTGACTCTAGCACTTTTTTGACGATAATCAGATTTCATACCAACAGGATTGGCGTTAGAGGAAGGACTTAAACCTCTACCCTTTTGAGATATTTTTATTCTTAAAGGAGTGCTCAGTAGGGATCTCTACTTCTTCTTCTCTAGAGTCCCCCTTCTCGAAAAAGATGCCTCTAAGGAAGGCTTCAACCCGATGGTCAACGACCTCCGCGGCCAGATTCCATCCAGATCTATCCACCCCTATTTCATCCCCAACAACTCAAGCTCCACTTGCAGTAATGGTGGATGCGGAGTAGTTCAACTTGCTGGTCCAGCACGTTCGCGACCTCATGGAAGCGGTGTAGGCCATGCGGCAGCAGCAGCCCTCGATGCCAGTTCGACCAGAGCAGGCTTCTTCGGAGCCCCATGATCCAGTCTGGGGATGGCCGACTCTGGCTAGCCAGCCGGTGACCTTCAAAAAAGAGAAGCAGAGGGTCGAGAGCCCCTGCTCTGATCATGACTCTACCTCTAGGGGAACTTTGCTCCCGTTCAGTTAGAAGACCTTGAGATCCATGATCGAGAGGATCTCCTAGATTGAAAACTGCAAGAGATGAATCGACGGATCGAAGAACTCCATCGTGCTCCCCCTCCCATGGTAATGATATTTATATCGACCCTCCTTTCTCTCACCACATCATGTAGGAATCTATTCCGCCGAACTTCAAGCTCCCTCAATTCGAGAGCTACGATGGGACTATCGATCCGATCGATCATCTGAAAGCCTTTTGGACGATGATGCTACTCAATGATGCACCAGACGTCATCCTATGCTAGGCTTTTCCATCTACTTTGAAAGGAGCAGCCAGAAATGGGTATTCGCTCTTAAGTCGGATACCATCTTTTTCTTTGATCAAATAAACCACCAGTTCGTGGCTCATTTCATTAGCAATCGATGCCCCCACCGAGGTTCTGACTCCCTCATGAACATCAAGCAGCAAGAGGAAGAATCCATCCGAACTTATGTTAACCGCTTCAATGCAACTGCCCTAGAAGTCCAAAATTTGGACCAGTCTGTCGCTATGGCTACACTAAAAGACGGCCTTCAGAAGAACAACCTGCTGTTCTCCTTGGAGAAGAAGTACCTCAGGGATTTTATTGAAATATTAGCTTGAGCTAAAGGCTATGCCCAAGCAGAAGAGGCCATCAAGGCTAAGGATAATGAAGCCATAGAAGAATGGCAAATGGGCAAGCCAAACATGCCCACATCTAAAGAAAAGCCGAATGAGGTTCGGTCGCACTTCCGAACTCCCCCTGAGTGCAAGCGAGCCCAAACCCCTCCCCGGGCTCTGAAGGAGGGAAGCCCTAATAGAAAGGCGCGGCGAGGCTCCCCCCTCCGAAGGTTCTACAACTATACCCCTCTCAATGCTTCAAAAATCCAAGTACTGATGGAGATCAAGGAGCAGCTACCAAGGTTGGAAAGGATGCTCTCCCATCCTAGCAGGTGCAACCCAAACAAGTTCTGCCTCTACCATCGTAATCACGATCATGATACTGAAGAATGTATCCAGCTCCAAGATGAGATCGAGGAGCTCATCAAGCGAGGCAAGCTCGATCGATTCCTATGATGTCGGCCCAAAGGAAGGGAGGATCGGCCAAGGACACTGCCGTAACCTGAACCACCTAGGGGGGAGGAGCAACAAAGAGTCAGCCACCTCTCAGCATCGTCAATACCATCTCTAGGGAACTTCGGTGAGGGGAGGCTAGTGGATCAGCAGAGCCTAGGAAGAGGTAGAGAACTGAGGAGTCCATCGCTTTCACCAACGAGGATGCCTAAGGAGTTCCGTTCTAGAACAATGATTTGATTGTAATCTCTTTAAACATTGCTGACTATGATGTGCTCCACATTCTAGTAGATAATGGAAGCTCTGCTGATGTTTTCTTTTATAATGCTTTCTCAAAAATATCTTTCTCTAATAACCACTTGGGACCTATGAACTCCCCATTGGTAGGCTTCACTGACGATGCCATGCCTGTTGAGGGCATAATAACTCTGACTGTGGCTGCAGGGCAACGTCCGAAGCTGGCCAGAGCACAGGTCAATTTTCTAGTTGTAAAAGCCCCATCAGCCTACAATGCTATTCTTAGCTAGCCTGGTTTGAACGCACTCTGAGCTGTGGTATCAACTTATTATTTAAAGATGAAGTTTTCGACAAGCTATGGAATTGGAGAGATCAGAGGAGACCAGGCCTTGGTAAAACACTATTACTCCATGGCCTTATAGAAAAACCCCCAGCCCGACCTTTTTTCTGTTAATGGATTGGATGTCTGTGATGACCTTACTAAGGAGCGGGGCGAGCCTATGGAAGACCTCGTTTTCGATCCATTGAACGACGGAAATGTGGAGCACACTATGCAGATTAGCTTGAACTTAGGGGATGAGGTTCGAGAGCAACTCATCACCTTCCTTCGAAAGAATGCGGACATCTTTGCCTGGACCCCAATGGATATGCCGGGGATTGATGCCGAGGTCATGGAACATCGACTGGCTGCTGATCCCAAGTGTCGGCCAGTGAAAGAGAAGATGTGCAGCCTTGCTCCATAGAGGTAGAAAGTGATTGCAGAGGAAATCGACAAGCTCCTCAAGGTCGGATTCATCCGAGAAGTTAACTACCTAAGCTGGATCTCAAATGTGGTGCTCGTCAAAAAGGCAAATGGCAAGTGGAGGATGTGTATAGACTTCAAAAGGCTGAACAAAGCCTACCCAAAAGATAGCTATCCCCTGCCCAGGATTGATCAACTAGTAGATGCAACCTCAGGCCACGAGCTCCTCACCTTCATGGATGCCTTTTTTGGCTACAACCAAATCTGGATGGTGCTAGAGGATGAGGAGAAAACCACTTTTGTTACTGATCGTGGTCTTTACTGTTACAAGGTTATGCCTTTCGGACTCAAGAATGCAGGAGCAATGTACCAACACCTAGTCAATAAAATCTTCAAGGAGTAGATAGGCCGAAATATGGAGGTATATGTGAATGACATGCTCGTCAAGAGCCAAGCTTTAGTAAATTACATCGCTGACCTCGAAGAGACCTTTAGTACACTTAAGAAGTATAATATGAAACTGAATCCGACCAAGTGCGCCTTTGGTGTGACCTTAAAAAAGTTTTAGAATTTATGGTGTCGAGGTGTGGGATTGAGGCAAATCCAGAGAAAATCCAGGCTATTCAGGAGATGACCACTCCAAAAATGATTTAAAAAGTTCAGCATCTGACTAGAAAAGTGGTATTCATAAACTGCTTCATCTAGAGATCGATCGAACGATGCATGCCTTTCTTTCAAGTTTTCAAGCAACCAAAGAGCTTCTGCTGGACGACAGAATGCCAACATGCATTTGAGGAGCTTAAAAACTACCTCGGCTCACCCCCACTACTGACAAAGCCTGAGCCTGAAGAAAAATTATTCTTATACCTGGCAGTCTTTCTAGCAGCCCTAGCAGCAGTCCTGGTCAAGGAGGAAATGAAAGTGCAGCGACTGATCTACTACATAAGTCGGATCCTGAAGGATGCAGAGATCAGGTACTTTAAATTAAAAAAATTGACTTACTCTCTTCTAATTGCTACCAGGAAACTCCGACCTTACTTTCAGGGGCACACCATAACTGTCCTCATGGATCAACCAATTAAAGCAGTCCTTCATCGAACGGATGCTTCCGAAAGAATCACAAAATGGGCAATCGAGCTTATAGAATTTGACATCAACTACCAATCTCGGTCGTCAATCAAAGCCCAGATATTAGCAGATTTTATAGTAGAATGCACCATTTTAGATGAAGTTGAGCTTGAACAGAATAAAACTGGCATTCCATGGTTGCAACCGAGCCCCCCAAAGAAAGAGCCGATCTTTCCAAAAGTTTTTGGGTCCTGTACGTGGATGGTTCATCCAACCTACTAGAGCAGGCGCAGGGTTGATCTTGGTTAATCCCGAGGGAGTCATCGGTAAATATTCGCTACGCTTTAAATTTCCTTCAACTAATAATGAGGTCGAATATGAAGCTCTGATCATTGGGTTAAAAATAGCAAACGAGTTGGAGGCGGATCGGCTCTAAGTTTTTAGTGATTTTTAGCTGGTGGTCGGATAGGTTAGTAACAGCTATGAAGCCTGGAAGAAAAGCATGATGAAACATCCTGAGAAAGTAAGAACTTGACTCCGACCTTCAATAGTTTTAGCATTCAATAGATTCCGAGGGTAGAAAACGCACGAGCCAACCTTCTCTCTAAATTGGCCACTTTAGCCCCAACCGCACTACCTAAAGAAGTATTTCTTGAAATTCTAAAGTGCCCAAGCATAAAGGAGTTGCAGCCTATTATGCAGGTTGAGCACAAGCAAAGTTGGATTGACCCACAAATTGCCTATCTCAAGGATGGATCTCTTCCTTATTATCCAAAAGAAGCTCGAAAACTCAGGAATCAAGCTTCTCGATATGTTCTGTATGAAGGCAAGCTGTATAAAAGATCGTATTCTCCATCACTCTTGAGATGTCTCCGACTTTTAGAGGCCGACTTTGCATTATGGAAAGTGCATGAGAGAATTTACGAAAGTCATGTAGGAGCTAGATCCCTATCACAAAGACTACTTCGGTAGGGATACTATTGGCCGACCTTGTACCACAACTCTATAAAGTATGTCAAGAAATATGACCGCTGTCAGAAAAATACAAACATATAAAGACAGCCGACCTCCAAGCTTACTCCACTAAGCGCACCTTGGCTATTCATGCAGTGGAGAATGGAAATACTTGGCCTCTTTCCAATGGCATCCAAATAATGGAAGTTCGTCCTAGTTGCGATCGACTACTTCACTAAATGGGTCGAGGCCGAACCATTAGCAAAAATTATTGAGGTCAAGGTACAGAACTTCATCTAAAAGTCAATCGTCTATCAGTTAGGTCTGTCCCAAACTCTCATAATGGATAATAGGTGATAGTTCGCTGGGATGAGCTTCACTAAGTTCTGCGAAGATCTAAACGCCTCCCATCACTTCACATTAGTGACCCATCCATGGGCAAATGGTGAACCAAAGGTGACTAACAGAATTTTACTGCAGAAGATCAAGGCAAGGCTTGAAAGAGCAAGAGAGACTTGGGTGGATGAACTCGACTATATCCTTTGGGCGTACCGAACTACTCAAAAGCTACCGACTGGGAAAACACCATTTGCCTTGGCCTTTGGAACAAAAGCAGTCATCCCAATCGAGCTTAAACTTTCGTCAGCATGGATCATGGCCTTCAATGAGCAGCATAACTCATAAGACCTTAGAGTTAACCTCGATCTACTAGAGGAAAAAAGAGAAAAAGCCCAAGTTTGGATGGCAGCCTACAGACGAAGAGTAGCCAGATACTGTAACTCCAAAGTAAAAAAGCAAAGCATTCAGGATGGGAGACTTGGTGCTCCAGCGAGCATCCATTTCGCAACCTCAGAATCAAGAAAAGCTCGTCCTAAATTGGGAAGGTCCATATAAAGTAGAGGAGATCATCTGGCCCAAAACTTATCGCTTGAAGGAGCTCGAAGGAGCAACACTCCCACAGTCTTGAAATTCAGAAAATCTAAGAATATACTACCAGTAACTTTTCTTCAATAAAATTTTTCTATTTTAACATCATTACTTCTTGGCATAAAAATTGTGTGATGATAAATAACTCTCCGAAGCAATCTAAAGTGGCCTGTTAGGAACAGGAGGAAAACCTCATCCTAACATGAGCAAAGTCAAAGGCCTCATTAAATTAAGACGAGATGAGGAAAGAGGCTCTACAAATGGTCCTAATGTGCCCCTACAGTCCATTAGGAATAGGAGGAGAACCTCGTCCTAACGTGAGCAAAATCGAAGGCCTCGTTAAATTAAGACAAGATGAGGAGAGAGGTGCTACCAATTGCCCTAATGTGTCCCTACAGCTCATTAGAAACAGGAGGAGAACCTCATCCTAATGTGAGCAAAGTCGAAAGCCTCATTAAATTAAGATGAGATGAGGAGAGAGGCCTTACCAATAGCCCTAATGTGTCCCTACAGCTCATTAGGAACAGGAGGAGAATCTTGTCCTAATGTGAGCAAAGTCGAAGGCCTCGTTGAACTAAGATAAGATGAGGGGAGAGGCCCTGCTAACGGTCCTAATGTGTCTCAACAGCCCATTAGGAATAGGATGAAAATCCCATCCTAACATGAGCAAAGTCAAAGGCTTCATTAAATCAAGACGAGATGAGGGGAGAGATCCCGCTGACGGACCTGACGGACCTCTATGATCATGCAAAGGGTGGAAAGCCGAGGCCTTGCTAATCTAAAACAAAGAAAAGGCCAAGGCCCTGCTAACGACTATCATGCACATCCCCCTATGGCCATGCCAAATGCCAAAGGTAAAATCCCATCCTGATTTGCGGAACGGACCTCTAGCCCGACATTTACGACAAGCATCTCATTAGAAACAAAGTAAAGAAAAATGAGACATCTAGAATCACATCTACAAGAGATGATAGCAAAAAATAAGAGGTACCATTTCGTTATAGAGTTATGTTCATTACAAATAAAAGTCAATAAGATTGATTACACAAAAAGTGGGCACACTACAAGCAAAATAAAGGTCGGTAAGAACCAACTGTGTGAAAGAACAAATGCATTACAGATGGAACGAAGATCGATGAAACCTATTATATAAAGAAAAAAGAAAAGAGGTGAAATCCTAAGATGGCCCAAGCTCTTCAGACTTCAGGCTATCAACTCCAGCCATCACCAGGGCTTCCTTCAGTCTGAAGATCTCCTCCTCGAGCTCCTTCTTCTTATATAGGCCTTCGATATACATTTTGTTGGTGTACTCAAATTTGACCTCGAGTTCTCACCGCTGCTTCCTTAAGACTTCAGATTTAGCTTCAGCATCCTTGACAGCTTGACGCTTGCTGGTCAATTGGAGCTTTAACTGTTGAACTTCAACTTTCTCCATCCCGACAGCCTTCGAGAGCTCATCGATGATCCTCCTTAGAGAGGTGAGCTCCTCAAATTCGCCGCTTGATCTAGCCTGCTAAATGCTATAAAACTTCCTCTGAAAATAGGTCGCCTCATCCCTAGCAACCTTTAGCTCATCATCAAGCCTGGACATCTTCCCAATCCAGATCATTCAGTAACTATTGTGTCGGTCCTCAGCATTCTGCAACTGCTTCTAAAGCTAGGAGAACTTTTTTGAACAATCCCAATCATACCAGACTTTGTCGATGGACCACGACAAACTCTCTTTCGAGAGATGGATCTTTTCTTTTGCCTCCTTAAGATCAACTTCAAGAGAGCCGATCTTCGCTGTCAATGCCCAAGACTTATCACTCGTGTTCTTCCAGAGTTCAGCAAGCTTCTTTTCGAAATTTTCTTTTCGAATGCTGAAGCTCATGGAATCCTTCATGTGCAAGCTTCGAAGGTGAGTCACTTCTTTAGTCGCCTTTGAAGCATTCTTCCAAGAGGCCTAAAGGTCAGCCTCAATCTTCTTCAATCTTTTTCTTAAATGATGGACTTCCTTCTTCAAACACTTTATCAAAGGCTTGAACAAAACTCCCTGGGGTAAGGGGTTAGCATCAGCTGAAGAAAGGGGCTCATGGCCTTGGTTATCGAAGGCGTTTTGAATCACATGCAGTACTGAGTGTAAAGAAAAAAAGGAATTTGCTTTCATTACTTCAAATATTTTTGATACATCAAAAAAAAAGAAAGAGAGAGAGAGAATAAAAGTACATAAATATCAAAAGTTTAGATCTCAGATGACTCATCCATTGGAGAGGTCGGGACATTCTCGACTACCTCCGGCTCTCGAGCAGGCCCGGATGCTACACTTGCAAGTTCTGGAACCTCCGAAGTAACTTTGATGGCATGGACAGTGGGGGCAACCTCAGCATCAGCGCGCGAAGGGCCAGCTCTATTCTCTAGCTCCTCTATGAGAAGGTCCAGATCGATGTGAGAAAAATTCTCAGCGACCCACCCCAAGCAGATCTGAAACCCATCCAAGAAGGATTCCTGGGTAAAGTCTATTTTGATGTCCTCCATATCTTTAGAGTACTTAAAATCTTGCACGGCCCTCTCCATAGCGGCATTAACCTCCTCCAGTGCCTTCCTTCTTTCCTCCTTCTCTAGAGCTAGCTCAGCCCTCAACTTCACCATCTCTTCACGCTCCTCCCTCAACTCCTTCCGAAGGCATTCGACTTCAGACAAGTGGGTTTTCGAGGCTACCTTCATAGCATCGACCTCGGCCCGAGCCTTTTCAACCTCTGCACGAGCTTCCTCAAGGGCCCTAGAAGCTTCGGCCCATCTCTAGTTTGCCACCTCGGAGTGAGCAAAAAGGTAGTATCCCAACTGCAAAACAACAAGTGAATTAGAATTCTAAAAGATCCCAACTTTAAAGCCCGAAGGGCATGAAGTCAAAATCAAAAGAAGACACTTACCTCTAGAAAGGCAACGAAGGACTCGTCGAATCTCTCAACATTATCCTTCTGGTGCATCCTCTCTACAATGTGGGGAAGGACACTCCCCTCCATCAGTAACTGGATGACCTCTCGATCATCCAGGGAATCCTGCTCTTGGCTAAGATCCTCTCTCTCAGAGCTCTTAACCTTCCGTCCGACTTTCTTGTCGATGGCCTTCTTCTTCTTCCTCTTCACAACTTCCTCTTGCTAAATAGGAGCAGAAGGGGCAGCCTCATTAGACAAGATCGGGCTCGGTGTGGTAACGATGGGCTTGAAGGCTGGTACGGCCTGACTCGATTCTCCAATTCAAGCCTTTTTCTGTGATTCACCGAAAGGACCACCCTTCCTCTTAAGGGTCTTGATTCTCTTTGTCAGACGGTTCCGTTCCTCTGGAGTCATTTCTACAAAGAAGATAAAGTTAGAAGGTCAAAAGAAAGAATACCATCCAATTGATTAAATATAAAGAACTACCTATTGGGTTAAGAGAACTAAGACCAAAATTGAACAAGGTCTGCTCATTCAGAAGTTTTGGGATCAGTGGAGCATTAAAGGACTTCAGCTTATCGACCGAACTCCGATCCTCGCTTTCTAGCCTGGAGGCTCGGTGGACTGATGTTCTTATCTCGCCCCACGAAGGAAGCCCTAATCCTAAGGAGGGATGGAAGATGAAAAAGAATTTCTCCTTCCAGCCATGAACGGAGGAAGGGGCACCTTTAAGTAGTCCCTTCTTGCCGAACTATGAAAATACATACCATCAGTTCTTGGCAGTTGGATGGCATTTGAAGGTGAAGAAATTATGGAATAAAAAAATGGTAGGTCAGACGCCTACCATGGTGCACAGAGAGAGAAATCCTATGATGAATCTAAAGAAATTCGGTGCCATAGCAGTAAGAGAAATATTGAAAAACCTGAATAGGTTAACTATAAAAGGAGGCAAGGATAACCTAAGCCTAGCTCAAAAGGTTTCGACATACAGACAGGTTCGATCGGGAGGAGGTGAGCAAACTCGATCATTGGGCCCAGAAAGTTCGAGCTCATATTCAGAAAGAATTCCGATCTGAATCCTGACTAGAGAAAGGTTGTCGACCGAAGTCTACAGGGAATGGTTGCAGGCACAAAAGGATGGGCCAACTCCAAGGATTCGGCCTCCTCAGGAGGCAGGTTCACCAAGGTTAGAAGAACCGAGCTCCCAGAACAAGTTAACCAGGATCCCTCGCTAGACATTTGGATCAAAGTGAAATTGAGGAATCACCTAAGAATCAGGAAAAAAAAAAAAAGATGTATAAACTTTGATAAAAATAGAAAGAACGAGAAAGCAAAGAGTGCAAAAATAATCCAAAAAAGTATCGAAGGGCTGACCCAAATCGGTTGGGAAGAATAAGGAGATGATGAATGTAACAAAAATCAAATGGGGGTGCGCCTGAAACCAAGGAAAATGGAGGAAAAAGCTTCGACCCTCGCTCGGGATGAAGAAGAGAACCGGAGGAAGGAGATGAGGATTTCATAAGAAGTAAAAGGCTCGGAGGAGGAGGACGGATTTAAGTAACCCCTAGGATTCCAAGATGGTTATGATTGTAGATTTTCTCCAACCGATCTCTTATCGATGCATGCCCCACTCATCATGGCAGAAAACTTCCAATGGGTGGATCCTTAATAGCATCGTACTTCGAGCAGACTTCTGGTGGAAAATTCAAAAAACATCTCTTCGAATCACCACCCATTTATGAAGCTTCAACACCAGCCTGGTAAAAGCTAAAATTTTCCATCCAACCCAGACGCAGGAAATCTAACATGATTGAAAAATCCTTCGAACTTTGCCAGTCTCCATTTTACTCCCATCCTTCGAACTTCAAACTTGGGAGTAGGGGGACTAGTGTTGGGGATAAATTTGTGCCTGCCGAAGTTTGGCTAAGACTCCAACTCTTGATCAGTTTCATCTGGTTGCAACTATAATAACTAAATCTCAATCCGCAGGAGTATTCAAACTCTAACTCATTCTAAGATGGCCGACCTTCAACACTACAGTCAGATAATCCGATTGGCTGGGAAGATCGATTTTGGATTCAATGGGGCATTGCAGATTCCTTCTCCAGATGAACTTGAACAATTAATGCTTCTGCCCCATAGAATTGGCTAAATCCCCAACTCCTGTGCATCTCGTTCGATCGATCTCCTTCCACAGAACTTCTCCAGCAGTCGAACTTCTTCCGAACTACCCCCAGACGAACTTCAACACTTTATCATTATTTCACCAATGAGCAACCTTAGGAATGGCCGAACCTTAAAGAAACAATAGAGGTGCCAATGTTTCAGTCATGCTTGCTTGTTGCGGCCATCGATCAATACTTAATCCAAGTGGATCCCTCACAGCTAAACTCCTTTCAGTTGGACGTCTTCCAGGCCTATTCGCCAGTCGAACTCCTGCTAGACTTCTCTTCCAGTCAAATTTCTTTCAGCCGCCTAAAAGGACCATGGTGTACACCTTCAACATAGCGAATAAAAGCCAACGCACGATCAATCTTGAGAACCTTTGAACTCCTCCAGAACAACAATGTCCAAGAGCCCTTCATCGCCTGCAACTATCCCGCCCGAACTCCAGCTGTTAGGTCTCCAACAGACTAGCGTGTCACGACAATGGACACCATCCTCTGTAACAAATCCCACGTGGTCCCGAATAGCCCACTACCAAGCAGTTATGGCTGTCACTATCAGTTTATTATGGGCTCCATCTATAAAAGAGAACCTCCAAATACATTTTCTCTAAGTTCTCTTCTTCTTTCTAAGACTCTGCAACTTTCTTAACTGAGCACTCTATTTTTATTGGCCGAAAGAGCTAACTTGATCATCGAAGGGTCTTGCCGAAGCCGCCACCCCCAGCTCTAGAAGAGACTTATTTTGTAGGTCACCAATGGTGACCTCATCTTCTCCGACTCTAGCACTTCTCCGGTGACAACCAGATTTCGCATCAATAATAAGTTATGGAGTATCGAGAGATTGCATATTGATAAAATTTAATAGAAGATTGAATCTAGAATAAAATTTAATTTTGAGCATTTCTAGTCTTTCCTAATAATATCTGAAGAGAGTCAATTTTTTTATGGGTATAAGTGGGATATGTTGATGCATATAGTTCTATTAAAATATATATATTAATTTTTCATCGAGTAACTGGATCTTATTGCCTAAGTAAGCAATGATATTCCCATCAAAAAAGAATAATATTAAAAAAAAAATCTCATACAGCCAAGTCTCAACCCATAGCCTATTTGACTCGAGTTAGTAAGCTCGAGGGGTGTTTTACACCTAATACTCTAAAACTAACTAGTTTGGGGGTCATTAGCCTAACACTCGCTACAAGAGTTAAATAGAAAGCTTAAGTGATTAAGACATTGTGTGGACTGTATTTTTAAAAAATTAAAAAAAAATGGATGTACGAATACAAAATCACTAGTCCACCTTAGAGTTAGATGATCCAAGGATAAAGGTAGGAGTAGGTCAAGAAAAAGCTTCGAAAAATTTTATATTCTTTACTCAATCATTCTATTAGATAGCCTTGATATTCCAATAACATGCTTGGATAATTTTCTAGCTGGATATCATTTACTTCTAAAATTATTAAATGAACACTCATATCAAATAAAGTCAATATTATATATTAATATTTAGTAAAGTTTAAGTTATAGAGTATCATGAATACATTAATTATAATATAAAAAATATTAAAATCTATATTATTTTAATTTTTTATTTATATTTAATATTTTTTATGATCTTTATAAAAATAATTAATTTTAAAGTCTTAATCATAAATCAATTAGGCATGGTTCTTTAATACATGCTGTTGGGGATAAACCCCGCTCCTGCCAAAGTCAAGTTCGATGCCCAGCCTAATGCGGCCAGTAGCCATGAAAGAGCTTCAGCCAGCCGAACTGCTTAGCGGCCGAGCTCCTTCAAACTCCTAGCAGCCGACCGAACTGCTTAGCGGTCGAGCTCCTTTGGACTCCCAGCGATCGAGCTTTAGCCGAACTTCTCAACCGTCGAGCTTCAGTCGGACCTCCGTCAGAGCCGAACTCTCTCTGCGTCGTTCCAGCCAGGCACCTACGGGAGCCAAACTTCTCCCGAGCTTTCCCTTCGGTCGAACTTCTCCGTAAGTTCAAGCTTCTCTGGATGAACTGTCGCCATCAGTCTACGATAGACAATGAGACCGGACGACATGGCCGCCACAACTGGCGACACCACTCTCTCCATAACCAGCCCATGCAGCCCATGACCTGCCAGTATGGCTGTCACTATCCACCTGATGATGTCTTCCTCTCCGTATCGAACTCCATGCGGCCCCAACAGCTCGCTACTAGACGGTATGGCCGTCACCATCAATTAAGCTCTACCTATAAAGGACCCTCCAGATACGCTAATCTCTGAATCTCTGATCTCTAAGCTCTCCTCTTCCTCTCCAAGCTTCGGAACTCATTCCCGAGCACTCCGTTCTTGTTGGCCAGAGCTGACTTGATCGTCGGAGGATCCTATCGGAGCCACCCCCCCACCGACTTCGGACGGAACTTTGTTTTACAGGTCCCCGACAGTGACCTCATCGGCCTCCACTCCAGCAGATTCCGACGATGACCAGATTCTGCGTCAACAGACTGGCGTTAGAGGAAGGGCAACCCCAAACCTTCGAGGTTCCCTTGTTCTTAAAGGAGTGCTCGGCGATGATTTCTCTCTTCCCTCTTCGGAGATTTCTCTTCTTCCTCACTAGAGTTCTTTTTCGAAGAGAAAATGCCTCCCAGGAGAGCTTCAACTCGACGATCGGCATCCTGTGCGTCAGGTCCATCTACTCTCGTTGCAGCCCAGGCTCCATCCGAAGCCACCGTAGATATAGAGCAGTTCAACCTGCCGGTCGGGTTTGTGGCCCCGTCGAGATGATGCAGGCTATGCGACAACCTCTGGCGGAGACTTTGTCAACAAATCCGCCATGAGGATGCGAGGAACCGACCTTAAGGAAGAGCATTCGGGCATACCAATCGCCCTTAGGAAGGAGAAATGGAGAGCAGAAGTTCTCCCGCAAAAGGTCTCACCAGGAGGGCAGCTTAAGCAAAGCTGAGCTCTCCCTCGAGCACGTCGTCAAGGAAGTTCTTCCATGGAGGGTTTCGTGGGAAAGCAGAATGAAGTTCGGCACGAGAAGGAAAGCAAAATGAAGTTCGGCAATGCAAGCAAAGCCGAGCTCCCCCTCGAGCTCATCGTCAAGGAAGTCCGAACAAAAGAAGCAGGAAGTTCTCCCACGGAGGGTTTCGTAGAAAAACGAAATGAAGTTCGGCACAAGCGAGGGTGGAATGAAGTTCTCCCACGGAATGAAGTTCGGCGCAAGTGAGGCCGAACTCCACCTCGAAGCTCATCATCGGAATGAAGTTCAACGCAAGTGAGGCCGAACTCCACCCTCAAACCTCATCATCGGAATGAAGTTCGGTGCAAGCAAGGCCGAACTTCCGCTCGAGTATGTCACCAAGGAAGCCTCCTACAAAGATTTCACAGGAGGTGAGATGAAGTTCGGCCGTGCTTACGACCTCCACAGCACAAGCAAGACCCAAACTTTTCGAGCTCGCCACCAAGAAATTCCCGATAGAAGGGTGCGAAGAAGTCTCCCTCCCGAAAGGTTCCGCGACTGCGCCCCCCTCAATGCTCCTCAAACTCAGATTCTCACTGAAGTTAAGAACCAGCTGCCAAGACCAGAAGGATTACAGTCTCCCCCAAACCAGCGCGATCGAAGCAAGTACTGCCTCTATCATTGCGACCATGGCCATGACACCAAGAAATGCATCCAGCTCTGAGACGAAATTGAGGAGCTCGTCAAAAAGGGGTGACTGGGTAAATTCCTCCGACACCAGCCTGAAGCAAAAAAAGATCAGCCCAGGGCACTGCCATAGCCAGAGATGGCAAGGAGCTCGACCACCTCACGACGTCATCCACATTACCCCTGGGAGGAGCTTGGTACATCAGCGATCCATCATCTCCCGACGTCAAAGCCAAGAGAAGCATGCTCCAAATTGCGGAGGCCAGCATGAGATGGAGGAGGTCGTTCGGCCTGGAGCTTATCGCCCGAAGAAATGCAGAGGAAGCAGAATTTGGGAATGCACTGCCAGTAATTTTCTTTCAATAAAATTCTTTCCTTTCAATAATATTATTTCTGGATGCAAAAACTATGCGATGACAGGGAAGAAGCAGTCAATAATTGCCGTGTTAGGAACAGAAGGAGAACCTCATCCTAACGCGAGCAACAACCTCAGCTAGAGATAAGATCTCTTTCGAGCAAAGACCTCATTCACAAAGGACGAGATGGGGGGAGAGGCCCTGACAGCGGCCCTTATGTGCCCCCACAGTCCATTAGGAACAGGAGGAGAACCTCATCCTAATGCGAGCAACAACCTCGACTAGAGATAAGATCTCTCTCGAGCGACCGTTGACAACCTCAACTAGAGATAAATCTCTCCCGGCGAACCTTGATAACCTCAGCCAGAGATAAGATCTCTCCCAAGCGACCGTGGACAACCTCGGCCAGAGATAAGATCTCTCCTGAGCGACCATTGACAACCTCGGCTAGAGATAAGATCTCTCCCAAGCAAAGACCTCGTTCACAAAAGGACAAGATGGAGGGAGAGGCCTTGACAACGGCCCTTATGTGCCCCACAGTCCGTTAGGAATAGGAGGAGAACCTCATCCTAACGCGTGAGCAACAACCTCGGCTAGAGATAAGATCTCTCCCGAGCGACCATTGACAACCTCGGCTAGAGATAAGATCTCTCCTGAGCGATCGTGGACAAACTCGGCCAGAGATAAGATCTCTCGAATGATCGAATCAACCTCGACTAGAGATAAGATCTCTTCCGAGCGACCATTAACAACCTCGACCAGAGATAAGATCTCTCTCGAGCGAAGGCCTCGTTCACAAAGAACGAGATGGGGGAGAGGCCCTGACAGTGGCCCTTATGTGCCCCCACAGCCCGTTAGGAATAGGAGGAGAACCTCGTCCTAACGCGAGCAACAACCTCGGCCAGAGATAAGATCTCTCCCGAGCGATCGAGTTAACCTCGGCTAGAGATAAGATCTCTCCCGAGCAAAGGCCTCGTTCATAAAGATGAGATGGGGGAGAGGCCCTGATAGCGGCCCTTATGTGTCCCCACAGCCCGTTAGGAACAGGAGGAGAACCTCGTCCTAATGCGAGCAACAACCTCGACCAGAGATAAGATCTCTCCCAAGCGATCGAGTCAACCTCGGCTAGAGATAAGATCTCTCCTGAGCAAAGGCCTCGTTCACAAAGGACGAGATGGGGGGAGAAGCCTTGACAGCGGCCCTTATGTGCCCCCACAAGCCCGTTAGGAATAGGAGGAGAACCTCGTCCTAAGGCAAAGCAACAACCTCGACAAAGATAAGATCTCTTTCAAGCGATCGAGTCAACCTCGGCTAGAGATAAGATCTCTTCCGAGCGAAGGCCTCATTCATAAAGGACGAGATGGGGGAAAGGCCCTGACAGCGGTCATTATGTACCCCACAGCCCGTTAGGAACAGGAGGAGAACCTCGTCCTAACGCAAGCAACAACCTTGGCTAGAGATAAGATCTCTCTTGAGCGACTGAGTCAACCTCGGCTAGAGATAAGATCTCTCCTGAGCGAAGGCCTCATTCACAAAGGACGAGATGGGGGAGAGGCCCTGACAACGACCCTTACATGTGCCCCCACAGCCCGTTAGGAATAGGAGGAAAATCTCGTCCTAACGCGAGCAACAACCTCAGCTAGAGATAAGATCTCTTCTGAGCGATCGAGTCAACCTCGGTTAGAGATAAGATCTCTTCCGAGCGAAGGCCTCGTTCACAAAGGACGAGATGGGAGGAGAGGCCCTAACAGCGGCCCTTATGTGCCCCCACAGCCCGTTAGGAATAGGAGGAGAACCTCATCCTAATGCGAGCAACAACCTCGGCTAGAGATAAGATGCTCCCGAGTGAAGGCCTCATTCACAAAGGATGAGATGGGGGGAGAGGCCCTGACAGCAGCCCTTATGTGCCCCCACAGCTCATTAGGAACAGGAGGAGAACCTCATCCTAACGCGAGCCATAAGAGCTTCAACTTCGACCTCGGCTAGAGATAGGATCTCTTCCGAGTGTCCGTATCAACCTTAGCTGGAGAGCTTCAACTTCGACCTCGACTAGAGATAGGATCTCTCCCGAGCGGCCATGTCAACCTCGGCTGGAGAGCTTCAACTTCAACCTCGGCTAGAGATAGGATCTCTGCCGAGCGACCGTATCAACCTTGGCTGGAAAGCTTCAACTTCGACCTCGGCTAGAGATAGGATCTCTTCCGAGCGCCCATCTTAACCTCGGCTGCTGGAGATAATATCGCCCCGAGGAGCTCAACCTCCAACCTCGATCGCAGCAGATGAGGCCTACCTCAACCTCGGTCGGAGATGAGATCTCCTCCGGGCTTCAACTTCGACATCAACTTTAGCGGGAGATGAGATCTCCCTCGAGTTTCGACCTGAACCATCATGGAGACCAGAAGAGAACTTCGGTAGTCGCCTTTTCTGCACTTCCTTCCTTCGAGTTTCGAACTCAGGAGTGCGGGGGCTATTATTAGGGATAAACCCCACTCTTGTCGAAGTCATGTTCGGTGCCCAGCCTGATGCAGCCAGTAGCCACGAAAGAGCTTCAGCCGGCTGAACTGCTTAGCGGCCGAGCTCCTTCGGACTCCTAGCAGCTGACCGAACTGCTTAGCAGCCGAGCTCCTTGGGACTCCCAGCGGTCGGGCTTTAGCCGAACTCCTCAACCATCGAGCTTCAGTCGGACCCCCGCGAGAGCCGAACTCTCTCCGCGTCGTTTCAGTCAGGCGCCTACAGGAGCCGAACTTCTCCCAAGCTTCCCCTTCGGTCGAACTCCTCCACAAGTCCAAGCTCCTCTGGATGAATTATTGCCATCAGTCTGCGACAGACGACAAAATCGAAAGACATGGCCGCCACAACTGGCGACACCACTCTCTCCGTAACCAGCCCCATGCGGCCCTTGACCTGCCAGTATGGCTGTCACTATTCACCTGACGACGCCTTCCTCTCCATACCAAACTCCATACGGTCCCAACAGCTCGCTACCAGACGGTATGGCCGTCACCATCAATTAAGCTCCACCTATAAAAGACCCTCCAGATACGCTAATCTCTGATCTCTAAGCTCTCCTCTTGTTCTCTAAGCTCTGAAACTCATTCTCGAGCACTCCATTCCTATTGGCCAGAGCTGACTTGATCGTCGGAGGGTCCTGCCGGAGCCACCCCCACTATCTCCGAATGGAATTTTATTTTGCAGATCCCCGACGACGACCTCATCGGCCTCCACTCCAGCAGATTCCAGCAATGATCAGATTCTACGTCAACACATGCAGATGAAGTTCGAGTCCAAATTCAAGCTTGTCAGAAGTATGACACGTGGAGATACATGGGTGCGAAGATTCAAAAAAAAAGAACAAAAAAATATAACAAAAGAAAGATTATTGGTTGTTGGTTGTTGGCTGATGCATTTAATGCAAAAAAAAAGTTACCAACGGGATTTTTTTGCTCTTTTGGACGTTGAATTTGGGTGTGACGAAGGAGCTTTGGCTGGATGGCTTGCTAGTGCAGCGCGTGGACGCACGTAGCATGGACTGGACTGGTACGAGGAATCAATGCAGAAAGAAGCAGTCGCGCATGAATTTATCAAGCCGGGTTACTAAAATCGCAATCGGGCATCACACAAGTACGGAAGGCTACAAGAGAAAAAATAAATAAATAAATAAAATTTTAAAAATAATTGAATGGCAACTCTTCTTCTTATCATATTTTTCATCCTCTTCATCTCATCTATCCAAATATTTTTTATCACTTCAATCTCAACCATCCATTCTTTCATTCAGGCTTTTCATTAGTCCCATATCTAAAATATACAAAATCATTCTTCCTTCTGACATTTATAAACAAAGTTCAGTACCACTATCTTGAGATATCGCTCTCCACACCATAACTCTTATAGAAGCCCATATGATAGGTGAAAATATCTATTCAATAAATTTTTATCCATCTTTTTTTCACTTTCTTCCATCTTTCCAACATACGAGAAGGAGAGTTAGCTAGGAAAAGATCGGCTAGGAGAGGTTTCTATGTTTTTATTTTTTTCTCAACTGCAAGCCCTGTTAATCGCTTGTGAGTTAAAAATTTTTTGTATTAGAAACTTTTATCAGTGTTGGTGCAAAATCTGATTGCCGTCAAAGAAGTGCTAGAGTCGGAGAAGATGAGGTCGCCGTCGATGACCTGCAAAATAAGTCTCGCTCAAAGCCCGGGATAGTGGCTCCAGGAAGACCCTCCAACGGTCAAGTTAGCTTTTTCGGCCAACAAAAATGGAGTTCTCAATCAAAAAAATTGCAGAGTTTTTGGAAGGAAGAAGAGAGCCTAGAGAAAACGTATCTGGAGGATCCCTTTTATAGATGGAGCCTGTAACAAACTGATAGTGATGACCGTAACTGTTGGATAGTGGGCCGCTTGGAGCTACGTGGAGTTTGTTATGGAAGATAGTGTTCGTTGTCGTGAGGTGCCAGTCCATTTGAGATTTGATAGTCAAAGTTTGGAGGGGTGGACGTCAGTTGGTGATGACCTTTGAGCTGTATCAATTCTAGAGGAGTTCGAACTCCTTTAAGATAGTCCGAGTATAGGTCGGTTCATGTCGTGTACGAGATCGGACTAGTGCGAAGATCTTCCTGGATGACTGCAGGGAGTTCGACCGCTGGAGGGGTCCGGAAGGAGTTTGGCCGTTGGAGGGATCTAGAAGGAGTTCGACCGTAGGAGGGGTCCGAAAGGAGTTCGACTGCTGGAGGAGTCCGGAAGGAGTTCAGCCACTGGAGGAAGAATTTTCGATCAAAGCTCTTTTGTGATTATCAGTTACATTATGCTAAGCATCAAACTGGACTTTGGCGAGAGCGGGGTTTATCCCCAACAATAGTCCCCCTACTTCTGAGTTCAAAATTTGAAGGAAGAGAGGAAAAAAGATGATGGCCGAAGTTCGATCCTGGGTTCCCACGCTTGTCAGGATGAGATATTTTAGTGTTTACCATGCTAGCACCAAAACTTTCTAAGTCTGAAATGAGTCCGAAAAGATGGTCCTTCGAATCTCCTATTGAAACTCTGCCACAGGCATGACGCCATAAAGACTCCGCCCATCGGCGCTCCTCTGCCATGATGAGTGGGACACGCGGCGCATGCAAACCGGCCGAAGTCGATCTGCAATCATAACTACTTCGGATTACCTCTGGCTATTTAAGGCCTTCTCCTATTGTTCGAAAGTCATCCCTACCCGAGTCTTCTTCTTCCTTCGGCCCCCATTCGCCTTCTTCCCATGGGTCTCATCCTTCTCTCGCCTTTCTGAGCTCTGGACACCCATTCAATTGATCCTCATCGCGTTCATCATCCTTTCATCCTCCCTAGATAGTTTAGGTCAGTTTTCTAACCCTTCTCTTAGGTTATTCGTGCTTATCATTTCTAGCTCCTTATTTTTCTGAATTTTTTTGGGATGACTGCTTTTGTTCCAAAAGCTAAAGCAAACGGTGTTTCTCCAGTCGGCAGCCTTTGGATAGTACGGTATACCCATAGAACATGATAGAGTTCATCCGCCCAAGTCCTTCTTGCTCTTTCAAGTCTTGCCTTATGTCTTGCAATAGGGTCCGATTGGTCACTTCAGCTTCCCCATTTGCCTATGGGTGAGCTATCAACGTGAAGCGATGGAAGATGTTTAAATCTTCATAGAACTCAGTGAACCTCGTCCCAGTGAACTATCGTCTATTATCTATTATGAGAGTTTGGGGCAGACCAAACCGATAGACGATTGACTTTCAGATGAAGCCCGTACCTTGGCCTCAGTAATTTTTGCTAGTGGTTCGGCTTCGACCCATTTGGTGAAGTAATCGATCGCAACTAGAAGAAACTTTCGTTGTCCGAATGCCATTGGAAAAGGGCCAAGTATATCTATTCCCCACTGCACAAATGGCCAAGGTGTACTTAGTGGCGTAAGCTCGAAGGCCGGCTATCTTTGTATATTTGCATTTCTCTAACAGCGGATATATTTCTTAACATACTCCATAGAATCATGGTATAAGGTCAGCCAATAGTACCCTTGCCGAAGTAGTCTTTATGAAAGGGATCTAGATCCTATATGACTTTCATAAATTCCCTCGTGCACTTTCCATAATGCGAAGTTAGCCTCTAAAGGTCGGAGACTTCTCAACAACGATAGCGAATATGACCTTTTATGCAACTTGCCCTCATACAAAACGTACCGGGAGGCTTGATTCCTAAGTTTTCGAGCTTCTTTTGGATCATAAGGAAGAACTTTCTCTTTGAGATAGGCAACTAACGGGTCAATCCAGCTCGGCTCGAGCTCCATCTGCATAACAAGCTGTGATTCCTCTAAGCTTGGACATTTTAAAGTTTCAAAAAATACTTCTTTGGATAGTTCGGCTAGGGCTAAAGTGGCCAATTTAGAGAGGAGGTCGGCTCTTGTATTTTCTATTCTCGAAATCTATTGAATGCCAAAACTATCGAAGGCTAGAGTCAAATCCTTTACCTCCTCAAGGTATTTCATCATACTTTTCTCCCACGCTTCATAGTTGCCACTTGGCCGACCACTAACTGTAAATCACTGTAGACTTAAAGTCGATCTACTTTTAACTCTCTTGCTATTTTTAACCCGATGATCAATGCTTCATATTCAGCCCCATTATTAGTTACAGAAAATTTGAAGCAGAGCGCGTATTCGACGATGACTCCCTCGGGGTTGACTAGGACCAACCCCGCACCTACTCCAGCAGAGTTGGATAAACCATCCATGTACAGGGCCTAAAAACCTCTGAAAAGATCGGCACTCTCTTCGAGTAGGCTCGATACAACCATAGGATGTCGGTCTTATTCTGTTCAAGCTCGGCTTCATCCGAAATGGTACATTCTACTACAAAATTTGCCAATATCTGAGCTTTAATCGATGGCTAAGGTCGATAATTGATGTCAAACTCCATGAGCTCGATTATCCATTTTGCGATTCTTTCGGAAGCATCCGTTCAATGAAGGATTGCTTTTATTGGTTGATCCATGAGGACCATTATGGTGTGTCCCTAAAAGTAAGGTTGGAGTCTCCTGACAGTGATTAGAAGAGAGTAAGTCAATTTTTCTAACTTAGAGTACCTGGTCTCTACATCCCTCAGGACCCAGCTCATGTAGTAGACTGATCGCTGCATCTTCGCTTCCTCCTTGATCAGGACTGCTGCCAAGGCTGTCAGGAAGGCTGCTAGGTATAAGAATAATTCTTCTTCGAATTCAAGCTTAGCCAATAGTGGGGATGAGCTGAGGTAATTTTTGAGCTCCTCAAATGCCCATTGGCACTCCGTCATCCAGCGGAAGTTCTTTGGTTGCTTGAGAACTTGGAAGAAGGGCATGCATCGCTCGATCGATCTTGAGATGAAGCGATTTAGGGATGCCACTTTTTCAATCAAGCGCTGAACTTTTTTGATTCTTTTTGGAGCAATCATCTTCTGAATAGCTCAAATTTTTTCTAGATTTGCTTCGATCTCGCATCTTGACACCATAAACCCCAGAAACTTCTTCAAGGTACGCCAAAGGCACACTTGGTCCGATTTAACTTCATCTTGCACTTCTTAAGTACACTGAAGGTCTCTTCGAGGTCGGCGATGTGGTTTATTGAAGCTCGGCTTTTGACGAGCATGTCATCCATATACACCTCCATGTTGCAATCGATCTGCTCCTTGAAGATCTTGTTGATCAGGTGCTGGTATATTGCTCTTGCATTTTTGAGTCCAAAAGGCATAACTCTATAACAGTAAAGACCATGATTAGTAACAAAAGTAGTTTTCTCCTCATTCTCTAGCGCCATCCGTGTTTGGTTATAGCCAAAAAAGACATCCATGAAGGTGAGAAGCTCATGGTCCGAGGTTGCATCTACCAATTGATCAATCATGGATAGAGGGTAGCTATCTTTTGGACAAGCTTTGTTCAGCTTTTTGAAGTCTATACATATCCTCTACTTGTCGTTGGCCTTCTTGACCAGGACCACGTTAGAGACCCAAGTCGGATAGCTGGTTTCTCGAATAAATTTGGCATTGAGAATCTTATTGACTTCTTCTACTATTGCCTTCTACCTTTCTGGTGCATGGCACTGAACTCTTTCTTTCACTGGTCGATGCTTGGGATCAATAGCCAGCCGATGTTCCATAACCTCAGCGTCAATCCCAGGCACATCCATCGGAATCCAAGCAAAGACATCAGCATTCCTCTGTAAAAAAGCAATGAGCTGCTCCCGAACTTCATCTTCCAAATTGGAGCCAATCTGCACCATATGCTCCGTGTTTCCGTCATTGAGGAGGACGATCACCAGATCTTCTGTGGGCTCACCCAGTTCTTTGGCAAGGTTATCACGAACATCCAGCCCATCAACTGGGCAGGGGTCAAGTGGAGTGCCATTTTGTAAGGTGATGGAGTAGCAGTGTCGAGCTAATGCTTGATCGTCTCTGATTTCACCTATTCCGTTGCTTGTTGGGAATTTTATTTTCAGATAATAGGTCGACACTATGGCTCGTAGTGCATTCAGACCAAGTTGGCTGAGGATGGCATTGTAAGCAGAGGGGGCTTTTATCACCAAAAAGTCGACCCACACCTTGGCCTGCTTTGGATACTGTCCTGCAGTCACGGCTAGAGTTATCATTCCCTCCACTGGCACAGTGTCGCCAGTAAAGCCAACCAATGAGGAGCTCACGGATCTTAGGCGATTATCGGGTTTGGACATTTTAAAGAAAGCATCATAGTACAGAACGTCAGCGGAACTTTCATTATCTACCAAAATGCAGCGTACATCATAATCAGCAATGTTCAAAGAGATTACAACTATATCGTTGTGCAAAAACTAAACTCCTTGAGCATCGTCATCGGTGAAAGCGACAGGCTCTTCAATTCTTCACCTCTTCTCAGGCTTGGCTGACCTACTAGCCACCCCTCACCGAAGTCCCCCAGAGATGGTGTTAATGATGTCGATCGGAGGCCGATCTTCTCACCACTCCTTGCCCCTCGGTGGTTCTGATGGCGGAGGTGCTCTCGACCGATCCTCTCATCCTTCCTACCGACATTACAAGAATTAGCCAAGCTTACTGCGCCTGATGAGCTCCTCGATCTCATCTTGGAGCTGGATGCACTCTTCCGTATCGAAATCATGATCGCGATGATAGGGGTAGAACTTGCTAGGATTGCGTTTGTCGGGATAAGTGCGCATCTTTTTCTGTCTCGGTAGTTGCTTCCTGATCTCCATCAGTACTTAAGTTTTTGGAGCATTGAGAGGGGCATAGTTATGAAATTTTCTGAAGGGAGAGCTCCGTCATGCCCTTCTATCCAAACTTCTTCGTCTCTAAGCCCGAGTAGGGGTTCGAGCCTGCTTACGCTCTAGAGGAGTTCGGGAGCGTGGCCGAGCTCCGCTCGATTTCTCTCCAACCGCAGGCACATTTGGTTCACCCGCTTGCCGCTCCTGGGTGGCTTCATTGTCCTTGGCCTTAAAGGTCTCTTCAGCTCGAGCATAACCTTCAGCCTAAGCCAACATATCGGTGAAGTCCCTAAGGTACTTCTTCTCTAGAGAGAACAGCAAATCATTCTTCTAAAGATCGTCCTTGAGTGCGGCCATTGCAACAGACTGATCCAGATTCTGGACCTCCAATGCAACAGTATTATATCGGATGACATAAGTCTAGATAGATTCTCTCTCCTTCTGCTTGATATTCATTAAGAAATCCAAACCTCGATGGGGACATCGACTACTGACGAAGTGAGCCACAAACTGATGGCTCATTTGATCGAAGAAAAAGATGGTACTCGGCTTAAGTACTGAGTATCAATTTCTGATAGCTCCCTTGAGGGTGGATGGGAACGTCCGACACAAAATGGCATCTGGCATGCCGTGAAGCAGCATCATTATTCAAAAGGCCTCCAGATGGTCGATCAGATCAATGGTCCCATCGTAACTCTCAAACTATGGGTGCTTGAAGTTCGATGGAATTGGTTCCTGCATAATCTTTTGAGAAAAAGGAGGGTCAGTGCAAATATCGTTGTCGTATGAGGAGGGAGCATGACGGAGTTCTTCAATTTGTTAGCTCATTTTCTGGAGCCTTTAATCTAAGAGATCTTCATAATTATTGATCTCTAGATTTTTTTGATGGAATGTGGGCAAAACTCCCCCTAGGGTTGAGTCATGGTCCGAGCAAGGGCTCTCCACACTCTGCTTTCCTTTTTTGGAGGTCACTGACCAGCTAGCCCAAGTCGGCTATCCCCAGATCGGATCATGGGGCTCCGGAGAAGCCTGCTCTGATTGAATTGACACCAGAGCCTATCGATGCATGGCCTACACCACCTTCGTGAGACAGCGAACCTACTGGACTAGCAGGTTGAACAGCTCCGCATCCACCATGGCTGCAGGTGGAGCTTGAGTTACAAGAGCTGAAGCGGGAGCGGATAGATCTGCATGGGATCTGACTACAGAGGCCATTGACCGTTGGGTCGAAGCTTTTTTAAGAGGCATTTTTTTCGAAAAGAACTCTAAAGAGGAAGAAGAGAGATCGCTGCTGAGCACTTCTTTAAGAACAAGGGATCCATAAGAATAGAGGGCTCTTTCTCTAGTGCCAATCCTATTGGTGCAAAATTTGATTGCCATTGGAGAAGTGCTGGAGTTGGAGAAGATAAGGTTGCCATTGGTGACCTACAAAATAAGTCTCGTCCAGAGCCTGGGGTGGTGGCTCCGGAAAGACCCTCCGATGGTCAAGTTAGCTTTTTCGGCTAACAGAAATAGAGTGCTCAGTCAAGAATGTTGCAGAGTTTTCGGAAGGAAGAAGAGGGCCTAGAGAAAATGTATCCGGAGGGTTCTTTTTATAGATGAAATCTATAACAAACTGATAGTGATAGCGTAACTATCGGATAGTGTGCCGCTCGAAGTCACGTGGAGTTTATTACGGAAGATAGTATTTATTGTCGTGAGGTGCCAGTCCATTTGAGATTTGATAGTCAAAGTTCGAAAGGGTGGGTGTTAGTTGGTAATTATCTTTGAGCTGTATCAATTCTAGAGGAGTTTGGACTACTCTAAGATAGTTCGAGGGTGGGTCGGTTCATGCCATGTACGAGATCGGACTCGTGTGGAGACCTTCCTGGATGACTGCGGGGAGTTCGACCGTTGGAGGATTCTGGAAGGAGTTTGACCGCTAGAGGAGTCCGAAAGGATTCGACCGTCAGAGGAGTTCAGAAGGAGAGTTTGACTGCTAGAGGGGTCCAAAAGAAGTTCACCTGCTGGAGGGGTCTGAAAGAAGTTTGACCGCTGGAGGGGTCCGAAAGGAGTTCGATCGTTGGAGGAGTCTGGAAGGAGTTCGACCGTTGGAGGAGTCCAAAAGGAGTTCGGCTACTAAAGGGGTCTGGAAGGAGTTCGGTTGTTGGAGGAGTCCGAAAGGAGTTTGACCACTGGAGGGAGAATTCTCGATCGAAGCTCTTCTGTGATTATTAGTTACATTAGGCTAAGCATCAGACTGAACTTCGGTGGGAACGAGGTTTATCCCCAACAATCAATAATAAAAATTAGTTTCTTTTCTCATCAATTTAATTTTTATTTTCAATAACTAGGATAGTTTAAATTTCTATAATTTAATTCTTGTAATTTTTAATTTCAATATTAGAATAGTTTATTTCTATAATTCTTTAATTTCTATAATTAAAATTCCAACAAGTAGTATAGAATTTAGTTTTAATTAATTTTAAAAGCTTTGATTTAAATGATGTCTAGCTAAGCAATCCTCTGGGATTTGCGATGAAGCTAAACCATAATTAGAAGCTTTTTTTTAGGATTTCTCATTTATTTTTATTATTTAGAGTTCTTCTTTCTTCAAGCTTCTTGTCAAGAGACTTAATGGACTATCATTAGATTTCAATCCCTTTATAGTTCATGCTTGATTCAGTGCAAGAAGGATAATAGGAAGAAGGCCTACAATTTTGTTAATTTCTTTTCTCTTCTTTCTTATGAAAAACTTTGATGGATTATTGTTAGATCAAAGTCCCTTCATAGTCCATACTTAGATAACATGAGAGAAGTAATTGAAAGAAGAGTTCTTTAATTAGGGTGAATGCTTGTCTATGCATTACATCTTAATCAAGGGACATCATAAGAGAAATCTTAAAAAGGCTCTCTAAGTCATTAGTCTAGTAGATTCAAAAGCCCTAGATTTTTAGATTATTATTATCTATAATTAATTTACTATTTAGTAGTAAGTAACAAACAATCCTCCAAACTCTTTGTTAAAGCTCACTTGAGCAAGGGTTTGAACGTAATTCAAACATAATTCTTCATGGGATCGATCCATACTCACTGGACGTGCTACTTTGCACATCATGCACTTGCAATTAATTTTAAGATATATCATCATCCTATATATCAAGGTTAAAGGGATGAATTATATGGTAATCATATTCACATAGATTCTGAATATTGCAATTATGACTATTTAACCTATCCGGACATCGGATACGATTACTAGATGATTTACTTCGATTAGTACAGAAATTAGTTTCTGTGATACCGGCTTAGGTTCAAACCTATGGGGTCACATACATTAGAGGTTCCTACCTAATCTGATGGCTGATGAAGAATCCTACTGGACTAGAACTCTATGGTCAAGAGTTTCACTAGACTGAAACTCTTCAATCGAGAATCCTACTGGGCTGGGACACTGAGTCCTGCTTGTCTGGGACTCTATGATCAAGAGTCCCACTGAACTGGGACTCTTCGATCAAGAGTTCTGCTACATTAAGACTCTGAGTTCTACTTGTCTGAAATTCTATAATTTAGAGTCCTACTAGTTTGAAACTCTATGATCATGAGTTTCACTCGTTTGGGACACTAGGGTCAAGAGTTCCACTAGTTTGGGACTCTTCGATCAAGAGTTTTATTTTGATGGGATTCTGTTGCCCAGACACCTATCAAATTTAAACTCTATATTTATGAAAGATTTAATTAATGATTTAATTTTTAATTAACTTAATTTGATTGAGTAATTATTTTTGGATTAAGTTTAATTGAATTAGATTCAGTTGGGTTTGATCCAATTAGGTTATGAAATGACCTAATCGCCGAGGAGGTTTGATCCCTGATTTGATCAGAGATTGGACTTAATCAATTTTTTATTTGATTAAGATTTAATTGAGTCTAATTAAGCCTAAATGAGTTAGATTTAATCTGGTCTAATTGTGCCTAACCAAATTGGTTGGGTTGGCTCAATTGGATGAGATGAATTAAGATTAGTTTGACTAGTCTTCCATGCACCACCTCATCATTCCTTGCACTACTTTCATTCCCAATAAGAAAATGTTTCTTGTGATGTTTCCCTATACATAAGAGAATGCACCATCTAATTTCCCATGCCCCATTTGGATAAGAATAGATTGGTTGCCATTCAAATTCAAAAAGAGTTTGAGTTTGAATGGACAAACCATCTAATCTCATCTAATCCCTCCATGCCTCCCTAGTGTTTGCACTCTATTTAATTGTGGAATTTTTGGGACATGCAACATCTGAGAAAGAAACTCTCCTCTACGTGTGTGAGCCCTCCCCATGCTGAAAAAAATACATAAAAAATCAAAGAGAAGAAAAATAGAGAGAAAGTAAGGGTGCAAGGTTTGAGTGAAAGTGCTGCCCTAAAAATCTGATCTAGGGTTTAGCATGCAATTTTGTAAGTTTTGATCGTCAGAACTTCACAAAATATTTTGAAAAGCCTTCTCAACCTCTTCTCTACCTTTGCTACTAATCCATAGTATCTGAAGATTCGATGGAGGAAGATCAAAGAATTCAATTATATTCAGTCGTCAAAAAAGATTCACCATCGATCTAGTACTCGGAAGGAGCCGATCAGGACCAGGGCCTCATGTGGATGATTCACAGAGGCCACACATGCTGTGTGGCTACATCACGATAAGAGGATCTTTCTCATAGTGATCATATTATAGAGATCGACTACCCATGCAAAGATAACATGTTCTGAACACGTAGATCAGTAAAATCATTTTACTGCTGCTAGTTGTTTTTATTTTCAGATTTCATTGCATGTATGTCACATTAGATCCTAGTTTTATAAGTTTTATAGATCTAATCTATAGCTCTTAAAAATTAATTAGATTAATTTTTAATTTTATTATATTAATTTTAAAAAAAAATTCAAAAGTAGAGCTAAAAATCTTGCATGTATCCCATCACTTCCTTGTGGTAATGTTCAAATCCATTCAGATTATGCTAGCAATAGCTATCCATCTGAACTATAAAATCTGACAAATGGATGTAAAGACAGTTTTCCTGAATGAAGAGATAGAAAAGAGGTGTATATGATACAACCTAAAGAATTTACATCTATAGATGAGTCTAAGGTGTGCAAGCTTTAAAGATGCATTTATAGATTGAAGCAGGTATCTCAGAGTTGGAACATATAGTTTGATAAGATGATCAAAACATATGGCTTCGTTAGGAATAGAGAAGAGCCCTACATATATAAATGGAGAAATGATCCGATAGTAGTATTCCTTATTTTATATATGGATGACATTCTCTTAATCAAGATGACATCCCTGCACGTACTATAGAGAATAAAAGTATGGTTGTCATCTATGTTCTTCATAAAGAACTTAGGAAAAGCATCCTACGTCATAAGGATGAAAATCTATAGGGATAGATCTAAGAAGATGCTTTGGTTGTTCCAGTCCACGTACATAGAAACTATACTAAAGTGGCTTAGCATGGAGAATTCTAAAAAGAGCTATCTTTCGATAGACCATAGAATTTTTCTCTTAAAGAAGGATTGTCCAATAACTCCTGAAGAAAGAGAGTATATTAGTAAAATTTCATATACTTTGGTAGTGAGATCTATCGTGTATGTCATGATATGTATGAGACCATATATGGAATACTCACTAGGAGTAGTGAGTAGGTACCAATCTGATCTAGAGAAGAATTATTGGAAGGTTGTAAAAACTATCCTTAAATATTTAAGAAATACTAAAGACCAATGGCTAATTTATGATGAGTTAGATTTGAACTTGTAAGATTTACAGACTCCAGCTTTTAATCTGACCATGATGATAGCAAAAGTATGTTTGGTTATGTATTTACTCTTAACGATGGAGCCATCTACTAGAAGAGTTTCAAGCAGCATACTGTGGTTGACTCAGTTTGCAAGGTGGAGTACATCGTAGCATCCAATGCTGCAAAAAATGCTATGTGGCTAAGAAAATTCATCATCGAGCTCGAAGTAGCATCCTTCCTTGATGGTCTAGTTCTGCTCTTTTGCGACAGCACTGAAGCTATTGCTCAGGAAAAGAAATTAAGGGCACATCAATGGATGAAGCACATTTTGCACCACTACTATCTTTTCCAGAAGATCATGGATCGAGGTGATGTAAACCTTCAGAAGATCGACAGAAAAAAGAACTTAGCCAACCCATTCACTAAAGCCTGGATGGCAAAGAAGTTCGACAACCACAAATTGAAGATGGATATTAGATACTGTACCGAGTGACTTTAGGATAAGTGGAAGTTGTTAAAAAATATGTACCAAAATCAATCATCAGTCTATTGACAGTTGAGCTCATCTTGTAAATCAAAATGATTTATAATCAATAAAATATTTATTCTAGTTTTTTTCGTCATAAGTGTATATCTTCTAATGAACTCTTATGTTGCGATAAAGTTCTTAGGACTATTTAGAATTGATAAAGAGATGATTTATCATTTAGTCCTTAAAAATGTTCGCAACTAAATGATACGTTGTTACTTAGGACGATAACATTTATCGAGTGTAGATCATAGTATGCCATATGAATTGATTATCCTCTTAACCAAAGAGCATGGAGATATTGATATAGCATACAAGTGAGATATAAGGATATATCATTACTGAACATGACCAACTTTATATCATTCTACTGTCAAGAATTGCTTTGATAGGATATGGATATTAATGTCCCTCGGATCTGAGATCACCATAGTGACTTGCAAGCAACTTATTGTGCTTTGGTGCTGGACTACCTGCATTTTTAATTCAGTGATAGAAGATTTTTAGGCAAAGTCAAGTACTTATAAAGTTGGTACGTGATCAAGATGGGATTGACTGCTCCAAGAGCTTGGAGACAATGCATTACTATATTTTGATTTAGCAAAATCTTGGCCAGGATAATCCATGTTATGGATTTGATAATTTGAAATACAATATAGATGACTTATTTAGGATTGATGGTTAAACCCTGAGTCATCCTCTGCACATTCATGGTCAAGGAGATGAATTATATGATAACCATATCCATATGAATTCTAGAATGTTGCTTGATACATTCGACCTATCCGGCAATCAGGTACTATTGTTAGATGGTCACTTTGATTGATATAGAAATTAGTTTCTGTGCTACGGATTTAGGTTCGAACCTATGAATTTATACATATTAGAGATTTTAATCTGATTGGATGGTTGATCATCGCCAATTTTATTTCGAAGTTGTTTGCTTGCATAGGTGGTCTCCTGATGCTTGAAGCTACATCAGCTACAGATGGTGTGATGTAATCATTTAATGGATGATGTGCTGTTCGAATAGCTTCATGCTGTCCCTCGGTCGCTATATCCAATCCCAGATTGATGTCGTTAGGATCTTCAGCTGCCATGTTCCTTTCTTATTGTAGTCTTCTGATGGCCCTTTCAATTTCTAGATCTAAAGATAGTAAGTTACTATGTCCAGTACATGTCATGCACTGAATAAATTTAAAAGTAAAATAAGAATAAAAATTAAAAAAATAAAATTTTAAAGTAAAGCTAGGATCAAAATTTTAATATTATTTTAGACACAATCTTCGACAACGGTGCCAAAAACTTGATGCATGCTAATCTATAGCTATGGCAAGAGCACCAGTCGATCAAGTAATAAAATAAGTAAGTAGAGTATCATCCCTAGAGGATTGAAAAATAAGTACTGAAAAGCTCTTTCCTATACTTTATTTAAAAAATCGATTTATGAGATTAAAAAAATAAAAAATAAATAAATAAATAAATAAAAATTATGAGGAAATAGAGAGAGTATAATTATTAGGATTTTAAACTTAAGAGCAATAGGTTACTAAAGCAATCGGTTTACTAACTCAGTCAATACAATATTCAGGTTATTAGGTTAATTTTATTTCATGTGATGGTGGAGTCTCCTAGTTTATTCACTATCTTTTGGTCCAGGCATAGCAAAACTATCAATCTTTATTAACTATCTTTTGGTCTAGGTATAATTTAAATAAATATTGATGTATTAAGTTTTATGAAATTCTCTAATTAAAATACGCTGCATCCAAAGCACACAAAAATTCCCGCATGCATATGAATTCTAATTAAATTCATAATACAAGATATATAATCAAGAAGCAATAATATAGACGTACTTGATCCGTATCATCTATATTCATCAAATCAATTAGAAGATGGCCAATAATCTAAAAGCATTAAGATCAGATCTATATACTCCTCATGAATAAAATTAAAAATTAAAAATAAATCATACTGAATATTGCATCAAAAGAGTGGCTACACCTTAGCCTTAGTAAAAGAAAATTTAGTTCATGATAACAAGTTCAAAAACAACAAATAAAATAAAAAGCATGAAGAAATTAGATCGTTTATTTGCTAAAATTGGTTGTCTATTACTCTTGGTGTGGAGAACTCGATGAAGAAAAAAGTCGCTTTGTATATCGATCTTCGGAAGAAGAAAAGAAGAGGAAAGAAAAATAATAAGAATAAAAACTCTCCTCTCCCTAAACCTCTCTCTCTCTCTCTCTTTCTATTCTCTCTATTTCTCCCTATTTTTTCTTTATTTTCAACTCTCTATTTTTGTTCTCTGCCTCCTCTCCTCGGCAACAGCAGGCAGCCCCCTTTAAATAGGCTAAGAGATGGAATTTTAGAAGAAATCCTAACCAAATTGGGTTTAAAAGTCTTAACACACTCAAATTAAAACCTGGATAATTCTGGCCTTCAGATCAACATCCAATAGATCAAAAATTATTTAATTTTTTTTTAAAAAATCCAATTCAAGTTAGAATTAACCTCAGCCATCGGATCTTCTTGATGATTAAATCGGGATCGTCGAATCACGTATAGGAGCCTTCAAATTTCTAGTTAAAATTGGTAACGTGTCTCCACCATTGAGTCTCGATCGGGAGTTGCATCCGTCGTTCGTCAGCGCACAGATTTCCATCGTTCGATCAAATTCTAGCGAACAGCATCAGTCGAATCTGGCAAAATTTCCAGAATGCCCTTTATAGACCATGCGCGAGCCCGATGTTACGTGGACTACCACTTTCTTCAACTAATTGAAGCACGCTCATCCCTGTGAAATCCTCAAAATGCCTTTGCTTGTTTACTATAGCAGTCCACCATGCACCATAAAAAATCCTGACATCAGCATAGCGTAAGCGGGGCATCAGCAGATGATCGGTCTGGTTCTGAGTGCGATCGGGCTGGATGGTCTGTTGAGCCAATTTTTTTGAGTGGGTTTGAACCAAACCAGTCGACATTTAAAAATTAATTTATTATTTTTTTATTTTCTTTGAAATTTAATTTTAGGCTCATTTAAAGTCCGTTTTGTTTTAAATTTATTTCATCTAAACCAAAAAAATAAGATCTTCATATTAGTAGCTTTCTTTCTTGATAGGATTAATAAAAGTATCAATTTCTTAAAAATAAGTTAATTTATTTTATAATTTAATATTTTTATTAGTATATTTTTATCATTTATCAGTTGATCAATGATTAAGAATTATTTTAAGATCAAATAGTTAATATGATTGATGTTTGACCTAGTGCAAGTGTTGTTGAAGGATTAATTAGCAATCGAATTGCTAATTAGCTCAATCAGATTAAGCATTAAGGCTGAGATCGAGTTTAATTGAATAAGATTCAATTAGGTTTGGTTTGGACTTGATTAGTGAAGTCTAATTGGTTTATAGGATAAGTCAATTGTAAGGAAGATAGATTATAGCCAATTTAATTTATTGAAAAATAGTTTTTTTAATTATTCCAAATGATGAATTAAACTTTTGAGAATCCGTATAGTAAGACTTATTGAAACTAGACTTTAATGTTTTCAATTTTTTTCTTACATTAGCCAATTTCTTACCAAAAGATGATTTTCAAATCTTATGAGTTTTTCTGTTTTCTGTCAGTATAAAGTTTTGTGAATTTTTTGAATTTCTCTTTCAACTTAATATTTTCTTCAATTAAAAATTTTTTAGATTTAAAAAGTACATCATTTTCTTTAACCAAAGAATTCATTTCTTTCAAAAGTTCTTCTTTTTCACTCAAAAGATTATTCTTTTTATTAGCTAAAAGAAGGTTAGACTTTTTGAGCTCTTTGTTTTTGAGTTTTAAAATTTTGAATTCATTTATTAAGTCATTAAAGACTTCGAACAATTCATCAAATGTAAACTCGGAGGAGTTTTCAGAATTTACTTCATTCTCAATAGTCATGAGATAAAGATTTGCCACTTCCTCTTTCTCATCCGAGCTTGAAGTATCACTATCTTCTCAAATTTTTAGCATAGCTCTTTTCTTGATTCTTTTGGGATGCTTTTTGTATAAAGGATAATCTAGCTTGTAATGTCCTCTTTTGTTGCAATGATAGCAAGTGACACTCTTTCTTTTTTTTTCTTCTTCCTTTTCTTTCTTCTTTGTACTTTTCTTTATGAGAAACTTCTTGAATTTGCTTGCGAGTAGCTCCATGTCCTCATTATCATCTCACTCCTCTCTTTTCTTTTCTTTCCTTCTAACCTCATCACTTTTTTTATATTGTGCAGTAGATTTGAAGATGATGGATCTTCATTTTTTTGGCTCTTCTTCTTCTTCTTTTCGAGCCATGTTCAACTCTATGAGTCAAGAGTGAACCCATCAATTCTTCTAGAGATAAACTGGTAAGAATCTTTTGCTTTCTGTATAGCTATACATCTCTTGCTTTCCATTCCTTTGCAAAGACCTTAAAATCTTGCAAATAAGTTCATAGTTAGTATGCATTTTGCCAAGACCATTAAAGCATTGAATAATATCAGTAAATTTAGAAAATATTTCAGAAATAGACTCATATTTAATCATTTTAATATTTCATATTTATGAACAAGTAATTAATTTGGACTTCGTAACTTGGCTTGTTTCTCATAAGTTACTTCTAATTTTTTTTCAAATTTTTTTAGCTGATGTACATGTAGATATTCTATTAAATTCATGGTACATCAAGATGAGAAAATAAAAAATATTGATGGTTTTTAGCATTTAATTGAGCCATCTTCTTATCCAATTCATCCCAATTTTTTTTAAGTTTGGAAATTGATATGCCATTAATTTCAATTGTGGGTGTGTGTGATCCTCTAGTTATGACTCTCCACATGTCATAATCTAAAACTTGCATGAAAATTTTTATTTTAGCTTTCCAAAATATATAATTTTATGCTATTTAAATGTGGTGGTCTAAAATGTGATTGGCCTTCAGCAAATGATGAATTAAATAGGGTTGCCATGATCTTTTACTCTTTAACCACTAGGTTAACAATCAAATATTAGAGCATCCACTCTGATACCAATTGTTGTCCAGAGATAGCAACCCAAGAGGAGAGATGAATTGAGTTCTTATAAAATTTTAGTCAAATTTAAAATTTCTAAATAAGTATGTGCTCCAAATATAAACTAACTAGAAATTTATGAGAATATGCAATTAGTAGCAGACGAGAATTAAAAGCAACATGAGAATAATCAAATATGTAAAATAAATAAGTAAAGCAAGAAAGTAAACCAAGCAATCACACCATAAAGATAGAGATTTCTAGTGGTTCGGAGCAATCCGCTCCTTTGTCTACTCTCTAAGTTCTTCTTGAAAATTTCACTATAATCTATCCTTAATTATAGTGTGTTTGTTTTTCCAGACTTACAAATAAATTTAGTTGATTTTTTCAGAAGTACCAACCAAAACTTTACACTGTTAGTTTTTTGGATTTACTAACAATCTAGTTGGTTTTTCAGACTCACCAACCAAAATTTATAAGATCCAATTTCAGACTTGGATAAGCCATATCCCAATTTCTTCTCCAAAAGAAACTTATAAAGAAAATAAAAATAACAATACTGAAAGTTTTAATTTAAAATAAAAATAGAGTTTAAACTCTTTAAATCCTGAAGAAGAAGTTGAAGGATTGCTCTTTTGATGCTTCACTTCTCTTCAAATAATGCTTGAGAGATTGTGCTAGATGTTGGAGAAGATATCTCTTGAAAGTCCTCAAATTTCACTACTTGGTTCTTCTCTTTTCTCTCTTTTTTGATGTGCAATGGAGCCTCACTTAATCTAAAAATGATTTATTCTTTAATTCTACTTAATATGCTTTCTAATGATTTCTTCATCTTTAAATACCCTTGAGTATGATTCGAGAGTGAGTTCTAGCTGTTGGAAACTCTAAAACAGCCATTGGAGACAAAATATAATCATTGGAAAGGTTGCAAATATTAGATAGGTGTGCCCTAGAAGCCAGAATTGGTGAACTTGCTAAATACTTCTAAGAAAAAAAATATAATTTTGACTATAAATAATAAAATATTATTTTTCTATCAAATGTATATTAAGTTCTTGATACATCCTTGAGTTAATGGAATGATATTTCTATTTTTCAAGAGTAAAAATTTAAGACATGAATTTTCATTATATAACTCATAAAATGCTTCCGATCAGGTCATCAATGAGGATGTAGATTGATCCGAAGAAGTTTGGTATAATCTTTTTTGATAGATGAGTCTTGAGTTATGGTATAAGACACCGGAGGAGAGTACAAGCTAAGCTGCCACCTCGAGGCGGTCATAGGAAGTCTACCTTCTCATCGATGACTGGCTTGAAGTTCAGTGTGTGTCTGGTTCTTTGATTGAGGTGCATCGAGTTCACCTTAGGGTGTTATAGTTGAACTACACCATAACTGTCTCTAGCCATTTGAAAATCCTGAGGTGTATGTTGTATAGCATGTTCATTGTAGGAATGGATTGCATCAAAGGGGAATCTATCTACCTCGTAGATGAGGAGAGCCATATAATGATCATGAGAATCAAGTCCATAAGCATGCCATGGCAGAGTGAAATAATAGAAAGAGTTTCTATTAGAGTTTTTTCATATGGACTTAAATCAAATGATTAATTATATAACATATTAAGTTTGACGAGATCACCTAATCTAATCCAATCGGGCTCAAGATAGAAGAACTTAACATCATGGTAACTCACAAGAGGTTCATTTTTAGTTCTGATGGTTGCCACCATATGCTCTAGTATCATTGATGGATTTTGGGAGCAATTAGAATGATTTGGATGATATCATGCTAGTTATCTGAATAAAAAGTTTTGATCCATGGAAGGTGTTTGATGATGTCGAATAGAGATCACATATCCTATACCATATGGAACTAAACTAACTGGATCACAAAAAAGAGTTTGGATTGGATATCATAAATTGGATAATCTAGTTTAATTGATTTGAATTAGATTCAATTAGGTTCAAGAAATCTGTTAGCACACGATTGACACATAATGTTCTCCTTTAAAATCATTAAAACTTATCTCGACGAGCCAAATGTTTGGACTAACTCAAACCTTTACTTGTCTGACTGAAGCTTGTCCAGTTAGAAAAGGATTGTCTTAATTTATAAAATAAATTTGAGACAAACACTACCATTTTCATCATCTGCTAAATCCTATTCTTTGAACTTTGGTCAAATATTGACCTTGACACTTAAGACATCTACCCCATGTGGTCAGACACCATAGGAAGAAATATTAGACCTTAGTCCCTACTAAAAAGAAAGGTAAGGGGCATGCTTAGGGAGGCGTGGCCATCAGAGATATGCATGGAGTCCATAAGAGGGACTCTAGGTTGCTTCATGAAGTTTAATATGCGTGGCACCAGGAGTCTTTTGAAGTCTTGACACACTAGGAGTTCAGAGGGCTAATCTGATTGGATTAGATAGATGTTATCTCACCAATCAGATTTAGATCTAATTACACAAAGAGCCATGATTGACCGGGATGATGTGCACTGCAATGGTGCAGCAGGGTCTATATAAACCTATCTTGCACGTAGGATTATAGATTCTATACTTAGCCCATGCATATAGCCCCTCTATCTTCCTCTCTCATGCCATCTAGGTCCTCTCTCTCCTCTCATGCCCAAAGGATCTTTGGCTAGTAGGTGCGAATTCCAAGCAAGGAAAGGTGACAGAAAGGAAGAAGGCAAGTCATTGCTGTAAAGAGATAATAGTTGATCTTCAAAAGGAGTTTTTGAAGACTTCCAAATAAATTAGAATTTATTTTTGGAGAATAGATTAACAAAAAAGGACTTCCAGTCATTCCGAAGTGGATACTGGATAGAGGCTAGGTCTGCATGGCTAAATCCAGAACCTCAGGAAAACATCGAGATCATCAAGGATATCTGGATTACCAATAAAGGTAAATAAATAAATTTAATTTAATTTATTTTATTTTATTTTATTTTTTTATTAGATTAATAAATCAGATCTAAAGAATCTTAGATTTGATTGGATCTCAGAGAAAATTTTTGAAATATCTCTCTTGATCCAATCAGAATCTGAAGACCTGCATTGAAAACAAGATTTTTTTCTCACTAAGTAATCAGAGCCAGGTTGTCAAAATCTTAATTGAGCATCTGATGTTAATTATTATTGATCTGAATAATTAGATATTTTCGAGTCATATGAGGATGTGATTAAA
>QRFJ01001652.1:124751-287897 GCA_006176705.1 Cocos nucifera
TTCCAAATCTAATAAACATTATTTTAACTTCGTAAGTCATTAAAATTATTGACGTGGGATTTGTTCGGTTCTACAAGGAATGACAAGCATTAGGTGGAAAGTATTATGGTTTATGTATTTATTGATGACTTTTTGTATTTTACATGAAATTTTCTTTTTGACACATGAGGATGGAAATTTTTCAATCTTTCTAAAAGTATTTTGAAAACGTTATCAATAAAAAAAAGGATTTTTCAATTCTAGTATTTAAAGTGATCATGAGAATTGGATTTTGAAAATTAAGATTTGAAAAATTTTATGATGAAAAAATATAGATACATTAATTTTTCAGCACCTAGGGACACTTCAACAAATAAAGATGTAGAAAGAAAAAAATAGAATACTAGAGAGACGATAGCTATACCATGATTTATGTGAAAGCAAATCTCCCAAGATACTTTTAGACGAAAGTAATTAATTGACATTTTACTATCTAAATTATGCTCTAATTAGACCAATTGGTTGAAGAAAAACACTCATATGAGCTTTAGAAAAGGAAGAAATCAAATATTGGCATGATTTTTCATGATTTTGGTGTGCGATGTTTTATTTTGAACATTCGGCATAAGAGAGAAGTTAAAAACATTTTGATGCAAAATATGGATGAGCTATTTTCTTTAGTTTACTCCTCTAGCAAGCATTTTAGAGTCTTTTAACAAAAAAATTTAGTAGTAGGAGGAGTCAATACACGTTGTTTTTGATGAAAACTTAATAATCTTTCATCAAGAAAGAGTAATGTATTGTGGTAGTCCTTATTATAGAGGAATGAAGAGCTCATCCTAAGAACTCAAAAAATTCAAAATGAAGAGATTATATGAGAACAAACAAGAGGATGAAGGTGAAGAACAACGATGAGCAACTCAAGGTACTAATGGATCTACTAAAGAGAATTGGAGAGATGACTACAGATCACCCAAAAAAATTAATTATTGGTCGATCTATGACATGGATAAGAACTCATCTTCCTACAGATGATTATAATTATTTTGTATTTGTTTCATTTATGAAATCTAATCTATAGATGAAGCTGAAAAGATTAATTGGATAAATGCAAATTGCAAGAGAAACTTATCAATTCGAAAGAATAATTTATAGACTTTAGTATCAAGACTAAACTATCATCTCAATAATTTAGTACAAAATGGGTTATAGAATAAATTGATGAAAATAGAAATATAATTAGGATAAAGCAAGATTAGTTTAAAAGATTATAATCAAGAAGAAAAAATTAATTTTGATGAGACTTTATATCTATTGCTTAGACTAGAAGCAATTAGACTGTTTACTTATGCAGATTGCTTTATGAATTTTAGCGTTTTTCAAATAGATGTTTAAAAGTACTTTCTTAAATGGATATATTACCGCAAAGAAGTTTTTAGAATAACCTCCAGTTTGAAAATCATGTCTTTCCTAATCAATGTTTTCAAGATATAACAACAGATTATATGGTTGTAAAACAAGGCCTAGGCTTGTATGAAAAGGTTAAGAAAGAATTCCTCTTAATAATGATTGTTTCAAGAGAAAATATAGGATACAATCCTTTGTATTAAAACAGAGAGTTATATGAATATCTTAGTAAGTATACCAAATATATTGTGATGATATTATATTTGGATCTACTAATAAAATATTTTATCAAGATATTATTAAGATCATGTAAGGGGAAGGCTTCGAAATGAGCATGATTGGGCGAATTATATATTTTTTCCTCGAACTTCAAATCAAACCAAATAAAAAAAGGGATCTCCATCATCTAACAGTAAGTACAATTAAAAAGTAACTCAAACAGATTTTGGGATGGAGAGCCCAAAACCATTGCACCCCATGAGCCATCATGTAAACTTAGACAAGGATGAATGACCGGTAAAAAGTATTGATTAGAAACTTTATAGAGGCTTATTAGTTTCTCTATTATATTTAACTGCTAGTTAAGCAGATATCTATTTAGTATCAGTAATATGTCTCATTTTCAATCTTAATGCCAAAAGAATCAATTTAAATGCTGATTTAAAAGAATACTTAACGATACTTAAGAAACCAAAACCTAGGGTTATCGGTATTTAAAAAATTCAATCTATTGATTAATAGGTATTCAGATGCAGATTTTGCTGGATGAAATTAGATTAGAAAAGGACTAGTGGAATTACTAATTTTTAGGAGTTAAACTTAATCTCTTGATTTAGCAAGAAGCAAAATTTTGATAGCAGCTGTCTAATAGCTGAGATCGAATACATTGCAAGATCGAGTTGCTATTATTAAATCTTATAGATTAAAGCAATAACTTGAGGACTTTAGCATCAACTTAACAAACTCTATAAGATAAGATTAATACTGTACCATTATAATTTAACTAAAAATTCAATTCAACAACTCTAGATCAAACATATTTGGAAATTAGGCCATCATTTATAACAAAAACATGTCCAAAAAATGACATATTTTTTGAGTATGTTTGTACTGAAAAATAATTGGCTGACATATTTACAAAGGCCTTAAGTAGGATAGATTTTTGCGAAATTAGGAGAGAATTAGGAATTCTTGGATCCTTTAGCTAAAACATTTTATTATCCAAGCCTCTTTCCTATCAAATCACCATTGACCAAATCTTGAGCTTATTCTCATCTTTCAATCTTTAAAAAGCTCAACTTTATATTTCCATTAATCAAGCTCATGAATGAAGTTCTATCCTTGAAGTTTCACATTTTTCTAGAATTTTTTCATCTTTTTTTGAACTTTTTGTGCCATGGGTCGACCCAAAGGCCGATCCTAGGGCATTTTAGTCATTTTTCAACTTAAAACCCTTGGCAACTTAGTTTAATAGGAATTATCTTGGGCCGAACAGGGCAACCCCATCTCTTTCCCCTGTTCCATCATTCTATCATCCAAAAACTAAAGGAAAAACCCTATTTTCCAAGTCAGGTTCGTTCAGATCTGATTGGATCAAGAGAGATATTACAAAAATTTCTCTCTTGGATCCAGATCAGATCTGAGACATTTCAAATCTGATATTATTAATCTAATAAAAAAATAAAATAAAAATAAAGGATAAATTAAATCTAAGTTGATTTTACCTTATAGTGGGTAATCAGATTATCCTGTGATGATCCTGATGTCTTTCTGAGGTTCTGGATCTAGCCATGCAAATGCCTAGCCTCTATCGGTATCCACTCGGATATGACCTAGAGATCTTCTTCTTTTTTATCACTTCTCCAAATATCAGATCTGAATCTGATTTGGAAGATCTTCAAAACTCCTTTTGAAGATTGGGTGTCATCTCTTGCAGCAGTGCTGCCTTCTTCCTTTCTCATCACCTTTCTCTTGCTTGGATCGCACCAAACTAAAGCCCAAAGATTCTTAGACATGGATAGGAGAGAGAGGACCTAAAGATGGCATGGAGGAGGAAGATAAGCAGCCTTATGGCATGGGCAATGGGCTATAGATCTAAATCCTACGTGCAGATAGGATTTATATAGACCCTGCTGCACCATGCAGTGCCACATCATCCCGATCAATCATGGCTTTTTGTGTAATCAGATCTAAATCTGATTGGTGGGATGACATTATCTGATCCAATCAGATGAGAGCCCCTCTGAATCATCCTTAGATGGTGCCAAGACTGGTCAAAGACAAGTCTTTGGCGCCACCTAGGTAGAAACCCCGAAGCAACCTGGAGTCCCATCTGTTTGGGACTCCAGGCATCACTATCCATGGGTGCACGCCTCCCTAGGCATGCACCCCTTATCCAACTACCTTTTAGTAGATGGACTAGTTTAAAAGTTTTCTCCTATGATGGTTTGACACATGGGCAGATGTCTAAGTGTCAAAGGTCAATGTTTGACCAAATATCCAAAATAGGATTTAGTATGTGACGAAAAATGATAGGTGTTGTCTCAAATTCATCTCATAAATTAAGACAATCCTTTTCTAATCTGGATAAGCTTCAGTCAGACCAAGTAAAGGTACCTGAGTGAGTCCAAACATATTTGGCTCTGTCGAGATAAGTTTTAATGATAATTAAAGGAGAACATTATGTTCAATCGTGTGCTAGCACGATTTTCTTGAACCTAATTGAATCTAATTCAAATCAATTGAACTAGATTAATTCAATTAATGATATCCAGATCCAAATCCTTTTTTGTGTGATCCAGTTAGGTTCAGTTCCATATGGTAATGAGATATGTCACGATCTCTATCATCGAAACACCTTCCAATGGATCAAAACTTTTTTGATTCAGATAACTAGTATGATTAATCATCTAAATCATTCTAATTGCTCTCAAAATCTACTAGTGATACCTAGTAGCATATGGTGGCAACCCATCAGAACTAAAAATGAACCTCTCAGTGCAGTTACCATGCGGTTAAGTTTTTCTATCTAGAGCTCCGATCAGATTAGGGTTAAGGTGAACTCGTCAAACTCTAATATAAGTCATATAATTAATCATTCGATTCAAGTCCAATGTGAAAATCTTAATAGAAACTCTTTCTATTATTTCACTCTGCCATGGTCATGGGCTTATGGACTTGATTCTCGTGATCATCATATGGCTACTCCTCATCTACTGAGGTAGATAGATTCCCTCTTGGTACAATCCAATTCCTACAATGAACATGCTATAGACAACATACACCTCAGGATTCTGAATGGCTAGAAGATCGAGTCATGGTGTAGTCAAACTATAACACCCTTAAGATGAACTGTCGATGCACCTCAAATCAAAGAACCAGACACACAACTGCAGCTTCAAGCCAGTCATCGATGAGAAGGTAGACTTCCTAATGACTGCTCGAGGTGGTCACGCTCAGCTTGTACTCTCGCTCTGGTATCTTTACACCATAGACTCAAGACTCATCTACTATAAAGAAGTGATTGTACACCAATCTTCCGGATCAATCACCATCGTCATGGTGATCCTATGGTCAGGAGCATTTTATGAGTTAATAATGAAAATTCATGTCTTAAATTTTCAACTCTTGAAAATAAGAATTATCATTGCCATTAACTCAAGGGATGTATCAGAGACACTAAATACACATTATGATAGAAAATAATTTATTTTATTATTTATAGTCAAAATTATAATTTTGCCCTTAGAAATGTATAGCAAGTGTCAGCCAATTCTGGCTTCTAGGGCACACATATCTAACAAAAACCTATATTTATTACTCTCCTAAATCAATAAAAACCCACCAAAAATCACATTTCTCTAGTTTTTCCCTCCAAATCACCTCTTAAGGACACAAAATCCCTCTCCATTTTCTTTCATTTCAGGTGGATTCAGGGGTTCTAGCAAACCCTCATCCCAAAACCTACCGTCGGCTACCATCATTAAAATTTTTCCTCTTCCTCTCAAAATCTTCTCCATTCTACTTCTCCTTGAGACTCTCTAGTGGGTTTCAAGGTCCCTTTGCTCTCAATGGTGCCCAAGATGAAGTTGCCACAAATGAGGAAGTCCGTCCGTGGCCCAGAGGAAGAAGCTCGCCTAAAAAGGATGGTAGTCGAGCCCTCTCCTACTCCAACCTTTGCTCCCGGACCTGCTCCAGCTTCCTCACCATGCCCTCTCACTCCAAGTAAGGTCCTCCTTTCCAATTGAAGAGTTGAATCAGGGAAGAATATAGACTTTGGATTCTTTGAGAGAGAAGGGTTTTCTATTGTTTCAAAAATTAAAAGTTAAGGATGGATTTTATATTGTAAGTTGAAGGAAGCTACTTATATTGATTTGGTGAGAAAATATTACCTAAATCTAAGTTGCTCCAATGGAACAGTAAAATCTTCTATTGAGGGTATTGGGATTATACTTGATCCAATCCATTTAGGAAAAGTTTTACATTTACCTTGTGAGGGATGCAAAGAAATGGAACTTACTCATAATGAAGAGGGACTGAGAGCTATTTTGGGAAGAGAATTTGAAGAAAATTTGAACAAATTAGAAGCAAAAATATTTTCAGTGGAAATGAGGTTGTTGCATCATATGGTGACCAAATTATTTGTCCCTTGGAGTGGTAGGCATGATCTCTTATCTGGTAGGGACATATCTATTATGTACCATGTGATCACTGAGAGCCCCTCAAACCTTCCTATTTTGATGATTGAGATCATGAGAGAGACACTGAATAGATCAAAAGCTCACTTGCCTTATGTTATGGCCCTTATCTTAGTCTTTAGGAGATTCGGAGTCAGTTTTGAAGGGAAGACTATCACCATATTATCACACACAGATACCATCAACTGCCACACACTACATTGCATAGATTTTTCTAAGATTGATAGTGGTTGGTCGAAAGATATTGAGGAGGAGGAGGAGGGATCATCTTCACCTCCTCGTGATCATAGAGCATCTTCTAATATTCAGTTCATATTTGATCATGAGACTGATCCCTCAGAGTCTATGAGGAGGGATGCACCGGTATCAGCATCAGGGAGCAGAGACTTAGTTACCAATTTGTCTGATGACCAGCTCAGGATGATTGTCAATCGGATATTTTAGTTGATTGCTGACATCTTATCTCAGCAGATGGTAGATCTTCTATCTTGGTAGATGGCCAGTTCTTCTTAGGAGGAGAGTTATCAATTTGTCCCACCATCTGATCAGACTTTGATTTCTCATGTCTCTAATATTTTTCAGATGCTTTCTGCTCAGTCTGCATAGATTGAGGAGCTTGAGGGTTGTGTTTTTAGATTAATTGGCAGGATCCTGGATCTTCAGAGGCAAGTATTAGATTTGGCCCATCCCCAGCCTCAAGCAAATGTCATAGAGATATCAAACCTTTCTGCAGAGGCAGCCAGACTTCATGGTGTTTTGGAGGGTGGATTTAATTTTTTAAGGAGAGAGTTCAGAAATTCTAGTGAGGCTGTTTCCACTCAGATTGGCTCCCTTATGCAGTCCATGTCGATAGCCTTGGGACACCTGGACACCATTAGGATTGCTCTTCTCGCCTAGCCTATTTCTTCCTAGGTTCCTAGAACGTCTCGTCCAGCTGCTCATGCCCACACCTTTACTCGTGGCCATGGCAGACGTACTCATGGTTGAGGACATGCTCCTGGTTTTGATCCTAATACTCCTCATTATATTTCAGACTCCTTATCTGATTTTGATGCATCCAGCAGTGACCTCTACTAGATCTAGTTTAGTCATCCTTGTGTCGGTCTATGGCCTTGTATCTCCTAGTGTTTATATGTGTTAGTGATTAAGTCATGGTTAGTTGTATTTTTTGGATACCTATGACTTCTATATGTATTGATGACTTATGTGATTTTATATTCTGACTTCTATACGTTTTGATGACTCTATGTTATAGTTTGTTGTGTATGGAATGTCTATATGGTGATATCATTTGGATGAATTAACTCTTATGAATGGTTTAAATTTCTATTAAAGTATATTGTGACACTGTCTTGCTTGACCTATATGATTGGTATATGTTTTGTTTATAAATTCTTGTTTTAACAAGAAAACATATGGTAAAATGTAAGGGGGAGGCTTTTTCTTTTTTTCTCTAAAATTTCTCAAGATCTTAATTGATGATGTCAAGAAGGGGGAGTAGGAAAACAAAATTGGGCAATAAGCAAAGCAAAATTGACAAACAAATTTGGGCAATAAACAAAGCAAAATTGACAAACAAAATTGGGCATTAAACAAAAACAAAATTGACAAAGGCAACAAACAATTTAATTGTCAAGCTACTCATGATGCTCCTTACTACTTTTTATGCATATTAGTCAAAAAATTGAATATAATATTTAAGTAAGTGATATATCATGTTCCTTCAAATATGTGAAACTCTTAATCAATGCTTCTACATGTTTTACTTTTGCTTGTGCTCAAGTATTTTGTTATTATCAAAAAGAAAGAGATTGTTGCTCCAAGAATTGATTTTAATGATTACAAAATATTTGAGAAGATTACTAATAATTTTGGCTTGAAAAAAGATTTATTATATTTCAGGAGCAAAATCATAATTTTACCAAGTTCTGATTCGAAAGCCTCAAGAGCAAGAACAGAAGATTTATGATCTATTGGAGGCAATTTCATATTTTTTAGATTTATATTTTAAGAGAAAATCAATTTTTAAGAAAAGAGTTGACTCCTAGGTCGACCCCTATCAAAAGAGGTGACCTCTGCTGTTTCTGCAAGCCAAAAAAGAGAAACCTGGCGTTTCTTGACTTCTGCTGTAAAGGTCGACCCCTATGTAGGGGACAACCCTAAGATCGACTCCTACGATGAAAAATCTCTGCAACGACTATTTTTTTGTCCATTTTGACCACATTTAATGTGCATTTAAAGCCCTCCAACGGCTCTAAATTTGTCCAGATTTCTCTGTAACATTTATTGAAGATATATAGGCTCAAAAAGGAGGAAAGAAAATAAGAGATTCAAGCATTCATTTCAGCCCTAAGCAAAAAGCCCTCTTTAAGCAAAGAAGCTTTCATTTCAAGTTCGCCAACCTCTCAAGAGCTCATTCAAGTCTCCAACAACCTTGAAGAAAATAAAAAAAGCTTCCTCCTTTATTATGAAAAAGTATTCTTAAGGTTTTATTTCCTCATTAAGGAAGCTAAACTTGTATTTCATTGTCATTAACTCCTATACTCTATTTTGTGTTATTTTAAGTTTTAGAAGGATTTCAAAACTTGAAAAGGTCTCTCCGAACCTTGAATCAGAGTGTGGAGGATTGGCTTGTACCCAAAAAATAAATGTACTAGCTTGGGATAGCTAGGGTTAGATATTTTCAATAGTGTATTTAGTTTGAATACAGTTAGTAGATTTTAATTTTCAAGTAGGAGCTTGGGGAGTGGATGTAGGTGCAAGGTTGGTACCGAACCACTATAAATCTTGCTTGTTTGTAGTATGCTTACTCTCTTTCTCCATCTTTATTATGTTAAACACTTATTCTCTTACTATTTATCTTTTCATCTTACTTAAATCACTCACTACATATAACTTGCATATCATCATATAATTTTGGTAATCCTAATTTAGTTTTAAAATTTTAAAAATCCAATTCACCTTCTCTCTTGGGTTGCAAAGCTGGGCAACAAATTTTCATAAAGAGAGAGACATGTGGGAGAGGACGTGGGGTCTCTAGGCATGAGGGATCTCATGCAAAAATAAGGAAAGGGCATGGTGATGAGGTGGCGCAAGGAGAGAGAATTCTAGTCAAACTGAGTTCTCTAGTTTTCTATAGTCAAATCTAGATTTCAAACCCAATTAAATTAGAATTGATGCAATCTAATTTAGAATGATCCTAGTCCAACTATGAGCCCATTTAAATCAAATTAAATCACATTTAATTCTAGTTTAAATTCTAATTAAATTATAAATTAGGTGCACACAAATCCTAATTGAATTGAAAATTGCTTTTAAGAAAATAGAAATTTGTGAAGAACATATTAAGAAAAACTTCATATGAAAATCATTTTATTACATATTTCAAATGTAATAAAGTTAATCATAAAATTTTATAATATAATATCAAAAGAATCGACCAAACTTTAATCAAACAAATTTAGATTCCAAAAGAAACCATAAGCTCTAACCTTAATGGACCCAAGATAGCTTGGGTACCAAAAATTATGAAGTAATTTCGCAGGTATGCTAAGGATCTAATGAAACTAAAAGAAGAAAAAAAATTTTTAGATGCCTTAGAAATGAAAATATATGGATGATGCTATTTGATAAAATCTAAATTTTTCTCACATCATGCCATCATTATATGTTAAATATATTTTGATTATTAATTAACATAATTATTATATATATTTGATTAATTTTAATGATTTATCGTTACTTAATGATCATACTCTATGAATTGAAAGTTTGATTTATTGAATATATTGACTTTAATGATTTGTTAAAATGTATGCAAATGATAACTCCTTTCAGGTTTTAACATGTATGATTAATTTTGATACTTTCAATAATTTAAATGACTTAATTTTAAATTAACATGCTCTCCTCTATATATTATGTTATGAATGAAATATTTTTATCTTAATAATTTAGCATGATATTTTAAGTCTCCCCATATCAATTTTGTAATTAATGAATTTTAATTAAAAGTTGTTTAATTGGACATGAATGTTTTAATTGCTAAACACATAAGAGAAACTAATTTTTGGCATTTCCTACAAGATGTTAAATTATCAAAATTCTCCTAAAATCTTGCATGAAATAAGTACTTGAATATAAGACATTCAATAATAAAAGATCAAGTGCTTGAAGTATTGATTTATATTGCATCTTAGGTTAACCCCTAAGAATTTCAAAATTTCCTAGTTGAATTGAACTTAAGAGCCTTCATCCAATTTTTTCTTGATTTGATTTGATTTTTAGAACCCCCAATTGATTAATTTTTAATTCTCCAAATTAATCTAAATATCTTTTTTGATCATCGAATTGATTACCTCTTTGATCTTAAAAGAGAATTTTTTGATGAATATTTATATTTTATTCTAATTGATTGATTTCAAAAATTAAATTTGAAAAATACTTTTCTTGAATCTTTTGAAGTTGATATCAAGCAAAATATTTCAAAAAAGCTGTCATTTATCTTTAAAACCAAATATTTAAAGAGAACTTCAGTTTTAAGTAATTAGTATCAAACAGCTTACTAAATTATCATGTATTTGATTGATTTATCTTTTGATAAAAAAAAGAATAATACCTTTGTTTCAAATCTAATTTTGTATAGCTATATTTTTTGATATAATATCATTTGAGATAAATTCAAAAATTCATATCTTTTCTAAAACTATAATTACTTGATATTTTTTAACTAAAGAAAGAGATGATATTTTGAAGAATAACTTAAAATCTCTTTATGGTGTACCTTGACTGATTTGCTAATATCAATTCAAATTGATTTATCAAAATCAATTTATCTTTATCAATTCAAAACTAAATTCATTGGTATCATTCTTGCCTTGCATTTTATTGTATTATTTTTTGATAAAAAAAATGGATATGATGTCTCAAATCTATTTTACATTGATATACTCTTGATGTGATATCATTTAAGATAAATTTAAAAAATTTTATATATTTTCTAAACTTAATTAAGTGATATTTCTTATGACAAGGAAGATATAAATTTAAATAAAAAATCTTTTTGATAGATGTTCATGTCATATTTTTTTGATCCGCTCAATATTTGTTCTTATTATATACATTCTTTTATAAATATTCTTTAAATTTAATAAAAATTAATTTTTTAAAAAATTTAGTGTCTTCTTGAGTAAATGCTTTGTTTGATTGATATTTAGATTAATTAATATATAGTTCACTCAATTGATGCTCATGTTTTTGAATTTTGTTTAATTTTAAAATAATTTTGTTTGCTAAAATAAAAGGGAGAAAATATTAAAGAAGAAATGATCAATTAATTGAAAAGATCTTTAAAATTGAAATATCTTTTAAATTTAAAAATCTAAATTTTACGGTTAAATTTATGTTAAATATGCTTGATTTGAAAGAAAATAGGGGAGAAAAGTTGAAAGATAAAATAATCTAGCTATAATTATGAAAAATAGGGGAAGATAATGCTATTGAAATATTAAAGAAGATGATTTCTTAGTGTCTCCAAAATAAGGAGCAAAATGCCTTTTTATCTTAATTTGATTGATTTTGATTAATTTATTTTGAGATAAATAAATTTTTGATCTTCAATTCTCAATCAAATACTCTATGATCTTCTTAAATTAAGCTTTCACATATTTATTCAATTTGATATGCATGCTTTTGTTTGTCAAATCATTTTTGATAACTATTTAGAGTAAAAAATGAGTTTGAAATATATTCTTACTCCAAATAAATTGATTTTGATATATTCTTTCAATTTTGAAGCTCATTTATAAATATAATACTGAACTTTTCATGTACCAATCTTTTAAATATGATTTGTATGATCATTTTTGACAAATAATTGGAGTTAAATTGAATTTATAGAATATTCCTTCTCAAAAATGAATTTCTAAACTTAAATTTAAAACTCATTTGAAAATTTGAATTTGAGACTAAATCTCTGATGTGTATTGCAAAATTCTTATGAATTATTTATCTTGAAAAAATTCTTTATTCAAAGCAATAGATTTAAAAATGTGACTATCATTTACTTTGATACTATTTATTTCACTTTACTCGATACATATCCGATACATATCTTTTTAAAATTCAATTGACTGAAAAACTCTATTCCACTTAAAGTTTACAAGTGCATATTTGAAAATTTGATTAAAAATTCATACTCATTCAAAAAGGAGGAGAGCATATGATATTTAAATTCAAATTAATTTTTAAAATTAAAATAAATATTTAAAACTTATTTTGAGTTGAAAGATAAATTTTTAAAAGGAAGATAATTCATTTAAATTGATTTTATGAAACTAATACATCTTTCAATTTAATGCTTTGATGTTAATTTTGATGACTTCTTATTTCTTTCCATGAGTTTTTTGATGTTGTCAAAAAAAAAAAGAAATATGTTGAGTATATAAAATATGTATGTACTAATGATGTGCAATAAATTAAAGACTCATTAAAAATTCTTTCATGAAGTTCAATTTATTATTCTTATCTTTATTTACATTAGTTTTTTTAGCATATACTCAAAGGTTTTGCCATCATAAAAAAAGGAGAGATTGTTGATTCCATGATTGATTTTAATGATTGCCAAATCTTGAGTATATTATATATCTAATCATGTATTTCAAGAATAAATGTAGGATTTTTCAAGTATCCAAAATAAAAAATTTATCTTGAGGACAAATTCTCTCAAGAAGCCATGCCAAAATACTAAAAAAAAAGAAGTTCTCATAAATTTAGATGGCTCATTATTAAAAAAATGAAAGAGGAAGAAATAAATATCATTTGGAAGATTTAGAATTAAGAAATTTAAGTTTGAAAAGTCAAATAATGAAGAAAAATGAAATAAAAAAGTTTAGAGCGACCTGCCCAAGAATAAAACAAGTTCTTGCATGAAACAAGATTGATACTTTGATTTGGCACGCAGCCGAAACAGCTCTATTTTGATCCGAGCCAGCTCTCTCAGGATAGTAGAAAAGGTATTTTTTTATTTTACTATTCGAGCTAGCTCGATTTGAATCCAAGCCAGCTCTCTCAGGATGATAGAAAACTGATTTTTTTTTATCTACAATTTGAGCAAGCTCTAGATAGAATCGAATCAGCTCTAAGCCGATTCTGATCCAGCTTGATGAAGTTTGACAGTCTTTAATGGCTAGTTTCTACAATCTTTTCAATGACTATTTTTTTTATCTCTAACGACTATTTCAGAGCTTCCAATAGCTAGAACTCACTCTCCAACCATCTTCAAGGATATTTAAAAATGGAGAATCAATTTAGAAGCAATATTAAGTGGGATTAAGAGTGAAATCATTTTTAGATTTAAGTGAGCTCCATTGCACATCAAAAGAAGAGAGAAAAGAGAAGAACCAAGTAGTAAAATTAGAGGACTTTCAAAAGATATCTTCTCTAACATCTAGCACAACCTCTCAAGCATTATTTGAAGAGAAATGAAGCATCAAAAGAGCAATCTTTTAGCTTTTTCTTCAGGATTTAAAGAGTTTAAAATCTATTTTCATTTTGAGCTAAAACTTTCATTCTTGTATTTTTATTTTTTTTTTAAGTTTCTTTGGGAGAAAGAAACTTAGGGATTAGGCTTGTCCAAGTTCGAAATTGGATCTTGTAGGTTTTGGTTGGTGAGCCCAAAAAATCAACTAGATTGTTAGTGAACTTAAAAAACTAACGATGTAAGATTTTGGTTGGTGCTCCTGAAAAAACCAACTAGATTTGTTTGTGAGTCCAGAAAAATAAATACACTATAATCAAAGATAGATTATAGTAAAATTTTCAAGAAGAGCTTGGAGAGTGGACGTAGGAGCGGGTTGCTCTGAATCACTATAAATTTCTATCTTTGTGGTGTGATTGCTTGGTTTACTTTCTCGCTTTACTTATTTATTTTACATACTTATATTATCTCATTGCTTTTAATTTCACTGCTATATATTGCATATTCACTATAAATATTTTAGTTAGTTTAATTTGAAGCACATACTTATTTAAAGATTTTAAATTTGACTAAAATTTTATAAAAATCCAATTCATCCCCCCTCTTGGATTGCTATCTCTGGACAACATAAATAATAAGCGAGCAAGTGTTTAACATAATAAAGATGGAGAGAGAGAGAGAGAGCAAGTACACCATAAACAAGTAAGATTTATAGTGATTCGGTGCCAATCTTGCACCTACATTCACTCTCCAAGCTCCTACTTGAAAATTTAAATTCACTAATGATATTCAAATTAAATACACTATTGGAAACCTCCAACCCTAGCTATCCCAAGCTAGCATGCTTATTTTTTGGATATAAGCCAACCATACATACTTCGATTCAAGGTTTGGAGAGATCTTTCCAAGTTTTGGAATCCTTCCAAAACTTAAAACAATACAAAATAGAGTATAGGAGTTAATAACAATGAAATACAAGTTTAGCTCTCTTAATAAGCAAATAAAATCTTAAGAATACTTTTCACAATAAAAAAGGAAGCTTTTCTGATTTTCTTCAAGATTGTTGGAGACTTGAATGAGCTTTTGAGAAGTTGGTAAACTTGAAATGAAAGCAGCTTTGCTTGAAGAGGGTTTTTTGCTTAGGGATGAAATAAATACTTGAATCTCTTATTTTCTTCTCTCCTTTTTTATCCTATATATCTTTAATAAGTATTAAAGAGAAATATGGATAGGTTTAGAGCTGTTGGAGGGTTTTAAATGTACATTAAATGTAACCAAAATGGACAAAAAAATAGTCATTGCGGAGATTTTCTATCGTAGGGGTCGATCTGGGGGTCGTCCTCTGCACAGAGGTCAACCCCTATAATAGAAGTCAAGAAATGCCAGGTTTCTATTTTCTGGCTTGCAGAAATAGCAGAGGTCAACCTCAGGATCATCCCTTTTAGTGTGCCAGCCAAAAAATAGCATGCCAATTAGCCTCTTTTGACAAGAGTCGACCTAGGGATCGATTCTTTTCTTAAAAATTGATTTTTTCTCAAAATATAAATCTAAAAAATATGAAATTGCCTCCAATAAATTATAAATCTTTTATTTTTGCTCTTAAGGCTTTCGAATCAGAACTTGAAATAATTTTGTTTTTGCTCCTGAAATATAATAATTTTTTTTTTAAGCCAAAATCATTAATAATCTTCTTAAATATTTTGTAATCATTAAAATCAATTCTTGGAGCAATAAAATTAATTTTGAATAGGTCAAAATAAATAAGTTGTTTTGATCTAGGACTCTATTTGATAGATTCTGACAACTCATCAACCCTATCCATATGATGGTGCCAATTAATCAAATTTTCTTATGATTTTTTTTTGGTGGAAAAGGGGAAAGAGTTGTGCACCAAATCCAGGTATTTCATGCCTCAAGAATGTCTTGAGGTGCATAGAAGTTGGTGCCCCAATATTATCTCTTTTGCACATTTCTTTTTTAGATATTTGATCTTGAGAAGGACTCTTCCATATTTCTCTATATATGAGAAGTTTGGGCATGAGATTTTAGAGAGAAATTCACCGAGAGATAGTCTCTTAGGCATGGGAGTTTTGGACGTAAAAGAGTCTTGAGTGTCGGGTTTCATTAGGACAAAGTTTTAAGTATCCTATTGAGAGAGAAAAAGAAAAGAAAAGAAAGGGGTTCTTCTCTAAAGTTTATATTCCTCTTTTTCTCATTTTTTTGAGAGTTTTGAGAAGAGGGCCCTCTCTTCCAAGTCCTCCTAATCTTCTTCGATCCTTGGAAGATCCAAGAAATTTGGAGAAGAAAGTTCGAGATCAACCATCAAGAAAGGATCTGTGAAGTGCTAGCACACTATGCAAATTTCTGATCGCTCGACTTTCGATCAGTTGGAAGCTTCATGTGGACAACCCATAAAGGCTGGATATCTGTGTGGCTTGGAGCGACAACCTCAACCTTAAAAATAGCAAGTGGTGTTCTCGACCCATGAAAAAGTATAGGGATGCAATCTCAATAGTTGTCTAGATTAGACCTAGAACTGATCAGTATTGATGTGATCAATACATTTTATCTTTGCTTCTTATTTAATTTTTAGATTTAATGCAAGCATATTTCATGTCATAAGATCCTTTTTACATGTTTTGTAAATTAATATGATTAATCTAATGCTTCTGCTACATTTATTTTTTTAAAAAAATTAAAATAGATGCATGTAAATCCTAGTTTTTCTTCAATATATATCTAACTTTAAGAAGAATCTAATCTTACTAAGTATACTGGATTCAACCGGCTTTAGATAAAAAATTGATGAAGAAATTCTGAAGATCATGCATGGCAATAGGATGATGATTAGAGGAAGAAAGTATGGAGGATACTATCTCATGGCTGGAAACCTATTGCGAGGTGGAGCTCTAAGAGTAAGTGGATCGAGCACGAGATGGGAGACTCAGGAGGACGACATGTGACGTCGTAGAGTGAAGTTCTTATTACTACAGGAAACTACCCTAAGCAGATCTCAGGTTAGATGGATCACAGCCATTGATGGAGGAGATGCGCGCAAGAGAATGCTAGAAGCAGGTGGTACGACCTATAGGCCACTAGAGAGGGCCCATGGCCTGTGGCAGCCTCATGCGGTCCACACGCAAGGCATGGACCATTAGCCATTTTCCCCTGGTTTCTCATGGTCTACCATGGACCAAGGGCATTTCCCACCCCATTTCGCATGGTCTTTAGGATTTTTGGTGAACCACTTGCACGTTCAAGCGGCCATGGTTGCTCACTGATGCGATCGGGCAGATGAGGTTTTAGCAGATGTGATCAAAGGCTTCTCCCACTCAAATTAGGACCGAATTTCAAGCTATTTAAAGGGTTGTTAGGTCGTGGGTTTCAACAGGTTGCAGAAGAGTCACGGTGGCCGAGAGTAGAGGATTTTCTGATGGCTGTATGAGTCGATAGAGAGCTAAAACAATGGTCTAGAGGGCACCACTGGATAATGAGAGCAGGGAGTTCTAGATAGAGAGCTAGGCAACAGACCACGGTCATTTCAGAGGATCTTCAAGAGGGAGCTTTGTAAGGGTAGATTCTAGTTGAGAGGATTATATATGAGTGTTGAAAGTGGATAATCTCCTCTTGTATTTGTTTCTTTCTCATAGTAAAGTTTTGCATACCCCATGGAGACGAGTCTTTGGACTGATCCATATACTTAATTATTTTTTATTTTATTTCTTCTTTTTTACTGCAATATTCTGATATGAGATCCCCAATACCCTACAACTATAAGAATAGAAATGCATCACCTCTATCTCTCTCTAAACTCTTTAGGTGCATTCATCATAACCTTTTTATGAATAGAGCATGGGTGGTTTTGGGTTGCATATGGGCCGATAGTATTAGGCTCACTCTTGGGCTAGGCCTGGTTAGGCCAAAGATATCTGGATAGGAGGCAGCCAGGGGCTCGGAGAGGTGGGAGGTAGTCTGGCCAAAGATATCTTGACGAGATGAGCAAAAATAAAAGAAATAGGATAAGTATTACCGTCGCTATAGCCATTGCTAATAAAGTTACCATCAAACTAAAAAAAAAATTACTAGTTATTAGCGACGGCTCAACTACCGTCATTAAAGCCATTGCTATAACTATTAGCGGCAAGAATATCGTCGCTAATAACTAATTTAGCCATCATTAATAATTAATAATTTTTAATGATAAAAAAATTTTTGATCATAATTTGCTATTGTAAAAGGTATTATTAGCGATAGCTTTTCTATTGTTACTAATAACTATTGTTAATACTAGATTTTCTTATAGTAATATATTATTAAAATTAAATTAAAATATCTTGCTTATTAAGATAGGATTTAGGATATTATCTCCAACAACTTAAGCATCAAATGTCTCCCGTTGGATGCACTCCAGCATGTAGACTTTATCTATAGGTTTATTGGTCATCACGCGTAGCCTACGTCCTCCAAAGTGACCGACTTCTAGAGGTTTAGCGACAACGATCATCCTCCAAAGTGACCGACTTCTAGAGGTTTAGCGACAACGATCATTTTATAGTGATAGCTAGGCATGTCAGAGAATTAACATGTCACAAATATAGAATTCAGTATATGATTATAAAAAAACAAAGAGATTGATAAATAATTTAAACAAATACAATCAATAAATATAGAAATAATTTTATAATTATGTAAATCAAAATTCTAAAAAATACTAATAATTTAATATATTAATTATAATTTGATTTCGTGGACTTAGAAATCTTTGTGCTAGTAAAAATAGCAAATTCTATCTCTCGAGCTTGTTCCCATCTTGAAAAAAAATATTTTTTAGTAAATAATTTTAAAGAGCCAGTGATGATATATATTTACTTGATCTCTCTATCTAATAATAATCTAATAAAAATAAATTATAAAAATAATTTAAAAATTTGAAAGTAAATACTATTATTGATTAGTATCGTGGGTTGTATCCATAATATTATTAAGAACTGGCTCTTATAATCAAAAATAATGTATAACAAAGAAAAAATAATAAAATTTTTTTTATCATTTTATTATTAAATAAAAATATTAATTCTTTAAATCTGTATCTATATTTGGAGAGGAAGTTGACATAAAAATTTTGAATACTAAAAATTTATTTATAAAATTAATGATTCATTATCATATTAACCATTATTATTATTTTTATATAATATTATATTTATTTATTTATTTACACATCATAGGAGTCCATCCAATCCGCGGCTTTTATAATGTCATTATTTAAAATTTTATTCTTCGCTTGACATTTAGATAAAATATTATAAAATACCAATTTTAGATTTTTTTTGAAAAATGACCTTTTAAGATATAGTTTTTATTTAATGAACAACGGCTCGGACATAAAAAACTGTTATTTCCCAGTATTTATTAATTTTGTTAAATAAATTTAAATTACGTAGAATTTGGCAGCATAATATAATATAATGGCCATTAAAACTGTCATAATGTGGTAAGATAATGAATATTATCTTTTTGAAAAAGCTTTTCTCACCAAAAAGACAAAAAAAGTGCAACCGTGACCACCAACGTTCTACCAGCGAAAACGACAAAATGCAGTTTAATACTGCAAAATATAACAGTAAAAGCTAATAAATAGAGCAATAATATCATTATCCGATAAGACCATTATCTAATACATAGGGAAAATTCGCCGTCTTGATAACTAATTTTGCCAGAGTCCCGTCACCGCCCAGCGTTTCCCTCCACCCTACCTGCCCCAAGAACCCTAGCCGTAACTCGAACCCTGGTTGCTTCATTGGTATTTTCACCACCCGGAAAACCTAAAACCCTTCCCCCCACTGATGGATCCCCACCATGACCATCACGCCGAGAACGGCCGCCACGACGGCGACGGCTGCGGCGACGACACCAATGGCCCCCTCCCGAAGCGGCTGCGAGCGTCGCCATCCCCCATCTCCGCCGCCGAGATCCGCGACGAGTTCTCCCATCACGACCCCGCCGTCGCCCGCATCAACAACGGCAGTTTCGGCGGCTGCCCGGCCTCCGTCCTCGCCGCCCAGCTCCGATGGCAGCGTCTCTTCCTCCGCCAGCCCGACGACTTCTACTTCAACCGCCTCCAGCCTTCCCTCCTCCGCTCCCGCGCCATCATCAAAGACCTCATCAACGCCGATGACGTCGACGAGGTCTCCCTCGTGGACAACGCCACCACCGCCGCCTCCATCGTCCTCCAGCATGTTTCCTGGGCCTTCACTGAGGGCTATTTCAACAAGGGCGACGCCGTCGTCATGCTCCACTACGCCTACGGCGCCGTCAAGAAGTCCATCCAGGCCTACGTCACCCGTGCCGGCGGCCATGTTATCGAGGCCCCCCTCCCCTTCCCTGTGACCTCCAACGAAGAGATCGTTCAAGAATTCCGGAAGGCGTTGGAGCTTGGGAAGTTCAACGGTCGGAAGGTCCGGCTGGCTGTAATCGATCATATTACCTCGATGCCGAGCGTCCTCGTCCCTGTTAAAGAATTGATCAAGATTTGCCGGGAGGAAGGTGTGGAAAAGGTGTTTGTTGATGCTGCGCATGCAATTGGGAGCGTCGAGGTCGACGTGAAGGACATTGGGGCTGATTTCTACACCAGCAACCTCCACAAGTGGTTCTTTTGCCCCCCATCGGTTGCATTCTTGTACTCCAAGAAGTGCTTGGGCTCGTCCGATTTGCACCATCCAGTGGTCTCACATGAGTATGGTAATGGACTCCCAATGGAGAGCGGGTGGATTGGTACCCGGGATTACAGCTCCCAACTCGTAGTACCATCAGTGATGGATTTCATTAGTAGGTTTGAAGGAGGAATTGAAGGAATTCGGAAGGGGAATCATGATAAGGTTGTGGAGATGGGGAAGTTGCTGGCCAACTCATGGGGCACTTGTCTTGGGTCACCGCCGGATATGTGCCCGAGTATGATAATGGTTGGTCTACCAGGATGCTTGAGAATTTCAAGTGAGGAGGATGCTCAGAAGTTTAGGAGCCTCTTGAGGGATCAATTCCATGTTGAGGTTCCTGTATATCATCAGTCTCCAAAGGATGGTGAGAATGACAATCCGGATCACAGCGGTTCTGTGACTGGGTATGTGAGAATTTCTCATCAGGTCTATAATGTGGAAGATGATTACATTAGACTCAGGGATGCGATCAACAAACTTGTTCATAATGGATTCAACTGCACCATGCTGTCATCCAGTTAGGAAGGTGCGGCATTACATCAACTAGACTGATAAATTAGCTCCTGTTGCATTTTGATATGGATGTGCTATGTTATGCTTTGTATGAGAAATGGATGATGTTCATAGTACTTGAGTTCAATAAAAATATTTTCAAACTAGTAGTTCTAGTCTATGGCTAATAGATTGCCTTTGCATGCTTATGAGCACATTTTGTGCATGCAAAACTTAAAGTTTGTTTTATAAGTTGAATTATATCATTGATTTAACCCATTGCAGTGTATTACCTAAAACAATCAAGGAAATATTCAAAGGCTAGTTACAAAAAACGGATTGTTATTAGACCACAAAAATATTGACCTTGTTCTAGCCATCTATAATTTTAAGGCAGTATATGTTATTTAAGGATTTAGTGCTGTTTTTATCACAATTAACTTCTCTTGGTTGCTTAAAGTGATAGTACACGACATTGACGTCTTTTTTGGGAAGTGATGAAATTTGTTTGAGTTGTTAAATGAACAATATGATGCATATATTTCTTCCAATTTAGGACATCAATAACCTTTTCGATCGTTGCAGCTGTTCTCCTTGATCTTATCAGGAAAATTCTTCACTAATGATAGGAACTGAGAAAAAATTGTTTAATGGGGAGCTGAATATTAAAGGTTCATATATGGTTCGAATCCTCCTACCAAAAATTTCCCTTAAACTTCTGGTATGCCATGTGACACTAGAAGATTGGTTCCTTATGCCACAAACCTCTAATGAACCATGTGGCATTGTAGCATTGAAGGGAAGATTTTTGGTACGAGAATTAATCCCATAGCATTACTTTTAGGGCATATTTAGTTGGGGCTAGTTGGACTTTGAAACGGAAATGGATATGGGTGACTCTCATTTAAACCATTTGGTTGGGGGGAATCCCATTCCTATTTTGATTCCAGGAGGGAATGGGAAATCCAAATCTCCCAAAACCCAATTCCTACTCTCCTTTGGTATTGAAATCCTATTCTGTTTCTAATTTTAATTTTGGTCATGAATGAAATGTGTCAGGGGATATAGCCATTTTGATTCCCATTCCAGTCCATTCGGATTCCAATTCCAATTCTAATTTTGGTCACTAACTAAATCCACCTTTAAAGGTTTTCTAGTGGTTCATTGCCTTTTCTTTCATGTTTCTATTGTTGCCATTCTAGTAAATGCAGAAATACAAGATAATGCCTCAATCGGTTAATAAATATTGTAATGTATAAAATGTTTAACCCCCAACAATATACAACTAGAGGTGTGTGATGAAAGAAGGAGATCTTGTGCCATCTTTTTCTATGCTTATACAGGAAGCTTTAGTTCTTAAAAGAGTCACTTGCACCAGCATTTGAGAAAGAATTACGATCCGGGGTTAATAAGCCAAAGAATGGAAACAATTCTTGGGTAAGTGAAAGATGATCATGATGCTTGACATGTAGTTGTAAGGGAATTGCTAAATACAAGTACTACCAAGGTTTCAAGAACGTGTACCAATATCCATACTGGTTCATGATCGGTATGGTACAGTACCAGTACTATATCGTATTGAGTGTCGCTATGGTGTAGCATGTCGGTTTCGTATCGACATCAATTTTTTCTCTCAAGTTTATTTTGATTCCAAATAATTTTTTTTAATTTTTAAATTAATTTAGACCCAAATTAATATTTTTTATATTATATAACAATTCTATCATTCCGAAATAAAATAAAAGAAGTCTAAAACAATGCATTAAATATATTTAATGTACAAACTATAAAATAATAATTTATTAATCTTAAAATCTCTACTAATCTAATATCTCATCGAGTGTTTATGACGCTCATAGATAATTGGATCATTTGTATACTCCGAAGGAACATCAGCCAATTCCTTTATCCAAGCAGTATTGTAATCCTAAACATTCATCCCATAAAGTATGCTCTCTCGATTGTAAGATGTTTCAGATCTCTTGCTCAAACTCTCACTTTGAGAGATATTCTCGTGAGATGGTATGGTTGTGGAGGGGCCCATCTAAATATGCCAGTAGTAAAATCCAATCTATAAGATACTTTGGGCTGTGGATGATAGGATCTATAATATGAGGATGATCCAGATATATCCATGGATTCTACTCCATATATTAGGTCATCTGCAGTTGCATCATGTACTAGATAACCTCTAGGAGGCTGTCGCCTATATGAAATCATATCCTTGTGGACTCTATCAGTTTGTACATCATAGTTCCTATCTTGTGTAGCATGTATAAACGTGACTCACCAATGAATCAAATACCACTCTACGGCTATATCTCATGAATAGTGGTCTTTTGTCCTTCAGCCTTTTTTTGGTCATCAGATCCATCACTATTATCACTCTCTTTGGTCTTCGAATCTGAGCTAATTAACTCCTGCACTCTTGAGGGTGCTGTAAATATCTTTTTTTTTTATCTTTTTGTTGAGCACTTACTTGACTACCCCTGGTGCCCCTTTATGACTGAATTTGCTGTCTAAGAGGATGGATGTCTTCTTCCTGCTTGAGATGGCTAGCTTTGTCTCAAAAAATCTTGCTCAAATGTCTGAGATGTCTCGGATATAGAGTTGTGTGATGAATGACTCCTCTATGGCCCATTAGGTTATGGCTGATCAGCTGAAATTCTATGTGGAATATTTGTATCTATCTATTGCCCTGGATCCATCTTAATCTCCCTAGTTACCAAACTAGCTAGTCGTGGAGGAGATCCCAGCTTATCAAGCTTTGGCTTTTGCTGCTGGCCTGTAAGCCATCCGATTATTGGATCGTCATCCTTATCAGCATAATCACCCAACGTTGGATTCATATATTTCAACTATACTTCATCCTAGATATATTTTAGCCACAACTTCAGATTATAGTGAATGTATACAAGATTGTTGAGACACTTCTGTATCAGATGGATTTTTTGTTTGCTATGGATAAGGACGAAAGTCAATCAATTATGCTCACAGCTACTAGAGGAGACCATCTGAGGAAGAATGCGGATAGCCATACTTTTCAAATTTTCTATGGAGTGTCCAAAATGAATCCACCATTCAGCTACAAAATATTAAGCAAAATTACATATAAGATTTTATGATATTAGTAGGCATGTAATGTCAATAAAGTCTTCTCGTTATTGATATGTAATTTACCTAGATTGATCTTTTTATTGCTTACGATAGCTGATGAGATTCCAAAGCTGTCTGCCCCCTCTTTAAACTTTTTTGTCTGTGAAAAATATTTTTGTTAAATTAACAAATATGCTATTGATAACAGACCGAATTTAGTTAAATGCTCACATCTCAGTTAACCTAACATACGTCTTACAGACATATCGATGCGATTTCTGGATTGGGCACCATCTTATATATCACATTACCGAGAGCTGTAAGAAACTCATTATCCATATCTATCCCATGAATGGTATACTGGAATCTCGGATTCAAATAGTAAGCTGTAGATAAATTCCATAAATGATTGAATAGACTTATACAAGTACAAGAGAAGAAAAATTTTTAGAGGATTCTTGAATTCATGCTTATCGACTCGGTGCAAATCTCCATCCATATGGTAGTCCCAGTGGTACTCGATGATGTTGATGTATTTCTGGGCATATTTTAGATCTATATCATTGATCTATTTATTTGCCTTCTCTATCATGTGATACAAAAAGTCCATCTGGGGTACCTTTCACTATCCATGGCGTGAAGGATCTCGCATAACGGCTTGATAATCTTTAGTATTTTATCAGTCCGTTGCCAAAATGACTGACTCGTCACCAAGTTCTCTACATGATTTTCTTCAATTCTGGCCCTCGCATATTTGCTCTTTTGCTACTTGACACTGTCAGACATCTAACGCAAGACTGATTTCTTCTTCAGAAGGTTGTTGAGTGTTATATAGTTTGTAGCAAAATAGATGACACCTAGTCTGAAGATCTTCTCTTAATATATATCTGCATCAATGATAGGACCCATATATAATTGTAGATGAATCTAGTAATAGTCTGGGCTGAGTTCACTGTTTGCTGCATTCTATGAAGCTTTTCAATATCCATCAACATGAGGTGAATGCAATGTGCAGCACATGGGATCCACTAAATATGTGATTGCCGATCCATCAGCAACTCTCCGACGGTCTTGTATTGTGGCCCATTATTTGTGATGACCTGCATGATATTCTGTTCTCTTACTGAATCAATCACCTTCTCCATCGTTCAAGGATATACGCAGCATCATGCACCTTATCTGAAGTATTAATTGATTTATGAAAAATATTTGTTCATCACAATATGTCAAGAAATTAATGATGCTTCGTTTGGTAGGACCGGTCCAACCATCACATATCACCGTCAATCCATATGTGGGCCATTTATTCTTATAATAAGAAATCTATTTTTACAAGTTGTCCTTACTATTGTTAAGAAGTTGACCATAAATATCCCTAGGTGCTGGGGGATCTACACTCGGACCGGTTACCTGTATGACTAAAATGACAGACTGATAGTAAGTATTGCCTACTGCATTTACTGGAATATGATTGAAATGGAATCATGATCCAATAGCTCGTCACATATCTTTTTTCTTGTTCTTTAACATACTGTCAATTCTTTGCTATTTTGAATCTTTTCTTGGAAAAGTCTATGGATTCAAATCATGAATGGTGGTTCTTGCTGGCATATCTCTGGGGGACCTCCTACTGCCAAAAGTACCCAGCATAGATGAAATATTATACCTGCCTCTACTAGCCATCTCCCTGACTGAGGTGATCCTCTTAAACTCGGATTCTCCCTCAACAATTGTAGAAACAGACTCCAATTCATAATATGATAGTCCAGATCGTTTTCTATACTTGGTCATTTTCTCCAGCCGGTACTGATCATCCAGACTTGCCTAAATGGCAGCTTTAATCTGTGCCTTCTTGTCATCTGGAGCGGAGGCCTCCTTTGACTCTTTGGAGTAATAAGAATGTGGTTTTGCGACTCGATAGTCCACCTTCGCCTTCTTCTACTTTGCCCTCTTCTTCGCCGCTTTAGAATCAACAAAGTATTTCTTTATCAACCGTCGAACCTCTTACGGGCTTTTTCGACATATGACCACATCTGGATAACTACCAGTCAAATGCTGCTTCAACCTAGTCATCCCTTATTCCTTGAACTTTATGTTGCACCATTTGCATCTTCAATGGTATCGAACTAAAGGCATCTCATCATGCTTCTAATCAATATCATGCTCTGTATCCTTGTTACTCATTTTTGTAAGTTTAACAAAATATATTAGTTTAGTAATTATGTAAAAATATTATAATTTTTTATTGTAAAAGAAAAATCAATTTTTTATGGCTTCAGAAAATACATCTGATTAATATGCTTCATATTTCTAATTTCTCATAATTTTTATTTATTTTTAATTTTTTTTATTTTTTTAATAATAATTTTAATATTATAAATTCAAAAAAATATGTTATATGGTTTAAATAATACTTTTGAATTAGCTTAAATATATTACTAATATTACATATTTTTTAAATAGATTATATTTTTTAATTATTTAAATAATTAAAAAATATATTAATTTTTTAAAATTTTTAAAAAAATTATTTAAGCTTAGATCTAAGTAGAAACATGTCATGAATGCTACATATATTTTTCTAAGTCTATTAACATACGTTAAATATTATTTATTTTTTATTTTATTCAAAATCAAGCTTAGATTGCTATGCACATAATGCATCAAAAATTTCATAATCGGACATAAAATTTATACTACATAGTTTGAATTGTCCTAAACAATATTCTAAATTTACAGTTTTTGAATTTTTTTATTTTTTTAATTTTTTATTTTGAAAATATATTTTTTTAAAAATATATATAATTAACAAAAATTAATGATTTTAGCATCATCATATAAATCATCTAAATATTTACAATATATAATGAAATAATTGTACAATCACATTTTATCATGATTTTTTCTTATTTTTTAATTTTTTGCCATTTTTAGACAAAAAAAGCAAGAGAATGGTGGATTACCTTGCTTTCGGTCGAAAATTGTTGGCTTCTCAAAGAGATTATGATAAATTTTTGGAGCAGGAGATTTTTTTTCTTGCCTTTGCATCCCTCGGTAGTTGTCACAGAGAAACGTTGCGCTTTACCTTTCGAATGAAAGGCAGAGTAAGGTTACAATCATTTAAAGGATCCCAAGACCTACACCCCACCCCGCCAGCTTTTTTGTCGGCATGGCTTTTTTCATGCCCGAATCGAGCCAAACTGTAGTGTACCACCCGGTTTCAAGCAGTTCACGGCCTGAACCAAACCAAACCTACCAGTTTGGTCCGATTTGGTCCGATTTGGGTGCTTTTTCAAAAAACCAGGCTGAATCAAACCGGTTAGCCGCCGGTCTGGTTCGATATGGGATGTACCGGCCAGTCCAGTTTGCTATGGGGCCGGTATAGTATTCCATGGGTACTGCCTTTGTGATATGTTAGATGAGATTTTGCTTCATTCTTTTCCTCAATCATGTTTGTTTGGGTACGCAATGCCATATTCCTAGATTTGATTTGACTTTTTCATTGATTGGGGTGGTAATATTGTTGGAACCATCATGAAATTGGTTAACAAGCACGTAAGAGTTGGAATATTGGTAGCATGGTGAGGAGGTAGAGAGAAACTGCAGGATTTATGAAAGTTCCTAGCTTGATTCAACTGAATTTGGGATTGTGTACTGTTGATGGAAGTTTCTTGATGGTAGGAGAGGATGTTGCACAAATCCATAGTTACTGTTGCTTCAACTTTTGCATGTGCTGCCATATTTTGCTTACTTGATCATCCATAAAACATATTTCTCATAGAACAATTTTGTCAGTGCACAATATCTTTTTAGTTTTATTGCATATGCTGAATATGACCATGGTGCTTGATTTATTGCACATCATGATTTTGGAATAGTTAAGGAGGCATATCGTGTAGGTTCATGCATGGGAAAAGAAAAAAGAAAGAAGTCAAGAGGGTTCATTTGCTTGGTGGTGCAGCACATTGACCATTGGGGCACCGGCCCAGCTTCTATGCCAAAGCTTGGTCAGAGTGTCTGTTGCCATTATTTGTTCTCAAGTCATCTTAGTTTGAGTTTGCTTTTATCTCAGACTTAATTAGGATTCAGTTATGATGTGATCCGGCCATTATTGGTGGGTTCCCTATTCAGTCCTGGAGTTCAGGGATTTCATAGTTTCTTTTTCTCCCGGTTACTTTGATTAGAAGCTAGCTAAGTTTCTATTTGCTCAAATTAGAAGCTTAATGGTTCTCTTAGAAGATTCCAATTTAGGCAAGTAAGGCTAGCCAAAAGAGTTCGCTTAGAAAAAATCAATAATGTAAACATGCCTAGCATTTGCAAAAGAAAATAACAGATGTATGGGTGTTTATTTTACTTTCTTTATGTCATTCAATGCTTATGCTCTACTTTTCTCTCACTTGATCCTGGTAATTTCTACATCTTTTCTTTCACATGTCTGTTGCTTTTTGCTATTATTCAGAAGGAAAACTAGGTCTAGATCAGGTCTAATTGAATTTCTAGTGTAAATCTTGAACAAGAAACTGGATGTTACATAACCTGGATTGCTACATGGATGAAATGTTTGGTGAATTTTGCATGAATAGTTATGACTTATGACTCATCATTCTTGTTAAACATCTTCTGTACAGTGAGGAGGCTGATAGGATGAAGTAGTCAAACATCTTATACTTTCTTCAAGCATATTTTACTGCTGTAACTAATACTGATTTAGTCCTTAAAGTTCTTACACTTTCGTTAATAATGATGAGTCATCACAAATATTTGTAAGATTTGGTTGGTTCTCATTCTGTGGTTTATTGGCGGTAATAGGAGTAAAGCTGAATAATGCATACCAGATGGCAATAAAATGAGAACTTGATGTAACTGATACCAATTTTTGATGGATTTGGTAACTGATTGCAACTTTGTTTGTGAAGAATCAGTGTAACGTATCATGAGGAATTACTTGATGGTTTTTGGTTCTCTGTTTGGTGAGGCCTTTGAGTGTATAAAAATTGAACTCTAGATTCTTTGATGAGTGGATGGAAATCTAGTTGTGGCGAAAGGTGCTTTATTAGTTTTACATGATGCAGAACATTTAATGCTTCTTTGGCTGATGAAGAACCTGTAATCAGCAGATAAGAGTAACCATTGGTAGAATCATTGTAGAATTTTCTTTTATGAGGTTACTCTAATGTAGCTGAAGGGAAATCCTGATTTCCCGGTCCAGGTTCGTCCAGATCTGATCAGATCAAGAGATATGTTTCAAAAATTTTTCTCTTGATCCCAATCAGATCTTGATATGTTTCAGATCTGATTCTTATTATTTTAATAAATAAAATAAAATAAGATAAATTAAATCAAATTTAATTTACCTGATTTGGGTAATCCTATTATCCTGTAGATGATCCTGATTGCAGCGGAAGGTTCTGGATCTAGCCACGCAAGCGCCTGGCCTCTACCGGTATCCACTCGGGTTGGATCTGGAGATCCTCTTCTTCTCTATCACGTCTCCAAAAATCAGATCTGGATCTGATCTGGAGGATCTTCAAAACTCCTTTTGAAGATTAGCAGTCGTCCTTTGCAGCAGTGCAGCCTTCTTCTTTTGATCGCCTTTCTTTTGATCTGGAACGCACCAACCAAAATCCAAAACTCTTTTGGACGTGGAGAGGAGGAGAAGTTTAGGCGTGGAGGAAGAGGGGAGAGGCGGCCTTGGGGCGTGGGAAATCTCAATTGAATTGCATCTCTGAATCTGAGTTGGGCGCAGGGTCTTATTTATAGACTAAGCGTGATCCAACTCCTCTTCCTCCCAACCAATCACAACCCTTTGTGAAATCAGATCTAAATCTGATTGGTGGGAATAGAGACCCCTGGATTCCTCCTTAGAGGGTGCCTAAGACCAGTCAAAGTTGGTTCTTAGAAGAACTCTAATTGGAATCCAAAAAGGAGATGGAGTCCTTGTCCAACAAGGACTCCTAGGCGCCTCCAACTTGGGCACACGCCTAGGGTGGCGTGCGCCCTTCTCCTTGCCAGGTTCTGGTAGGGGGACAGGCCCCCACCAGCTCTCCAATAGGTGCATGACATGTGGTCAAAAGTCAAAGTGTCAATGGTCAACGTTTGACCAGTCAAAGGTAGACTTTTGACCAAAGTCAAAGAACAAGAAATGGCAGGTGACCAAAAATGGCAGGTAATGTCTTACAAAATAAGACAACCTTTTCTGACTTGGACAACCTCCAGTCAGACCATATGAAGGCCTCTGATTGAGCACAAACTCCTTTGGCTCAGAGTCAGGACAACTTATTTATGATAGTAAAAGAAGAACGTTAGGTTCAATCGAGTGCTAGCACGATTTTCCTTGAACCTAATTGAATCTCATTCAGATCAATTGAACTAGATCAGTTCAATTGATGATCACCAGATTCAAACCCTTGTTTGTGTGACCCAGTTAGGTTCAGTTCTGTATGGTAATGGGATATGTCATGATCTCTATCATCGACATCATCGAAACTCCTTTCGATGGATCAGAACTCTTCTGATTCGAACAGCTAGAATGATCGATCATCTAAATCATTCTAATTGCTCCCAAAATCCACCAGTGACACCTAGCAGTATATGGTGGCAACCCATCAGAGCTGAATGCGAACCTCTTGGTGCAGCTACCTGTGTGATTAAGTTCTTCTATCTTGAGCCCCGATCAGATTAGGGTTAAGGTGAACTCGTCAAACCCTAGTCTCTGTCATATGATGTAATCATTCGATTCGAGTCCAATGTGAAAATCTAAATAGAAACTCTTTCTATTATTTCACTCTGCCATGGCCATGGCTTCTGGACTTGATTCTCATGATCATCATAGGGCTGCTCCTCTACCACCGAGGTAGATAGATTCCATCTTGATGCAATCCAGTTCCTACAATGAACATGCTATAGCCAACATACACCTCAGGTTCCATATGGCTAGGAGACCGAGTAATGGTGTAGTCAAACTATAACACCCTCAAGGTGAACTGCCGATGCATCTCAGGTCAAAGAACCAGACACACTACTGCAGCATCGAGTCAGTCATTGACGAGAAGGTAGACTTCCTAATGACTACTCGAGGTGGTCACGCTCAGTGCCCTCGTTCTCTAACGAGTACCTGTACTCTCGCTCCGGTGTCTCCACACCGTAGACTCAAGACTCATCTACTAAAGAGAAGCGATTGTACACCAACCTTCCGGATCAATCACCATCCTCGTGATGATCCTATGGTCGGGAGCATTTTATGAGTTAATAATGATTATTCATGTCTTAAATTTTCAACTCTTGAAAATATGAATTATCATTACCATTAACTCAAAGGATGTATCACAGACACTAAATACACATATGTGATAGAAAATAACCCATTTTATTGATTATAGTCAAAATTATAATTTTGCCCCTAGAAGTGTATTACAAGTGTCAGCCAATTCTGGCTTCTAGGGCACATATATCTAACAATCTCCCACTTGTCCTAAAGCCAATTGGCTACAAGTCTAAGTCCCATCTTCTCAAGGTGGGCTTCGATCTTCTGCTGGCCCAACGGCTTTGTAAGTGGGTCTGCCACATTATCTGCGGAGTTGACTCTCTTGACCTCGACGTAACCCTTCTCGAGGTAATCGCGGATGAGGTGGTATCGCCGCTCAATGTGCTTGGATTTCTGGTGAGACCTCGGCTCCTTAGCAAGGGCTATGGCGCCATTGTTGTCGCAGTATAGAGGAATGGCATCTGATGGCATTACTCCAATTTCTGCAGCAAACTTCTTGTACCAGAATGCTTCCTTCGCAGCCTCTGATGCAGCGATATATTCTGCTTCCATGGTGGAATCTGCTATCACAGTTTGCTTGGAACTCTTCCAGCTGACAGCACCACCATTGCACACAAACAGACTCCCAGATGTCGACTTTCGATCATCTATATCGGACATGAAATCCGAGTCTGTGTATCCCTGGACTTGGAGTTCTCCATTACCAAAGACCAACATCATATCCTTAGTTCTTCTCAAGTACTTAAGGATACATTTCACAGAAGTCCAGTGTTCTTCACCTGGATTTGACTGATATCTGCTTGTGACACTCACAGCATGGGCTATATCAGGTCGTGTACATAGCATGGCATACATGAGGCTCCCTATTGCAGAAGCATAAGGGATCTTGCTCATGCGTTCTATTTCCTCAGGTGTGCTAGGGCACATCTTCTTGGAAAGATGAATACCATGTCTGAAGGGTATTAATCCCCTCTTAGAGTTTTCCATACTAAACCTCTTTAGTACTTTCTCTATGTACATCTTCTGTGAAAGTCCTAGCATCCTATTCGGTCTATCCCTATAGACCTTAATTCCTAGAATAAAGGATGCTTCACCTAGGTCTTTCATGGAGAATTCCTTGGACAACCACATCTTGACTGATGTCAACATGGGAATATCATTCCCAATAAGGAGGATGTCATCCACGTACAATACGAGGAAGACAACAGCGCTCCCACTGACCCTTTTGAAAACACATGGTTCCTCTTCATTTTTGATGAAACCAAACTTTTTGATCACATCATTGAAACGAGTGTTCCAGCTCCGAGATGCTTGCTTAAGTCCATATATGGACCTTTGCAGCTTGCAAACCTTGTGATCAGTATCACTGGATGTGAAACCTAGCGGCTGTTCCATATAGATATCTTCCTCAAGATATCCATTTAAGAATGCCGTTTTCACGTCCATTTGCCATATTTCATAATCGAAATAGGCTGCAACAGCAAGCAATGTGCGGATGGATTTTAGCATAGCCTACTGGGGAAAAGGTATCCTGATAGTCAATGCCTTCGCGTTGACTATAACCTTTTGCCACTAGTCTAGCCTTGAATGTCTCCACATTCCCATCTGCACCAATCTTTCTCTTGAAGATCCATTTACACCCAATAGGTACTATACCTTCTGGTGGATCTACCAAGGTCCAGACTTGGTTTGAGTGCATCGAGTCAATTTCTGACTGCATTGCCTCTAGCCATTTCTCGGAGTCGATATCTGATATCGCCTCGTTGTAGGTTTTGGGATCATCACCATGAGCACCATTACCTACGAGGAACATTTCCTCTACTTCCTCTGAAATAATACCTAAGTATCTTTCAGGGGGACGGGAAACTCTTTCCGATCTACGAGGTGGAGGAGGTAGTGTTCTTATTGGCTCAACCTGATTTGGTTCCAATTGGTCCTTAGCTCGTTGTACTTGTGAGACTTTCTCATCAAGCTTGATCTGCTTTCCAATGCCGCTATCTTGAATAAACTATTTTTCAAGAAAGATGGCATGTCGACTCACAATCACATTGTGGTCTTCTGGAATGTAGAAATAGTATCCTAATGACTCTTTAGGATATCCTATGAATCGAGCTCTAAAGGACCTAAACTCTAACTTGTCCGCTTGTTGTCTTTTGACATGAGCCGGACAACCCCAAATTCTGAGATGACTCAGACTTGGTTTCTTACCATGCCATATCTCATACGGTGTGGTAGGAACGGTTTTAGAGGGAACCCTATTCAGTAGATAAATTGAAGTTAACAATGAATGTCCCCAAAGAAAATCAGGGAGGTCTGTGAAGCTCATCATGGATCGAACCATATCTCCAATAGAGTCCGATTTCTCCATTCTGAAACCCCGTTGAGTTGAGGTGTTCCTGGTGGAGTCCATTGAGAGACTATGCCATTTTCCTTGAGATAGTCTAGGAATTCCCGGCTAAGGTATTCACCTCCTCGATCTGATCGAAGAACCTTAATGGGTTTTCTCAGTTTGTTTTTCTACTTCATGTCTGAATTCTTTGAACTTTTCAAAAGCTTCAGACTTGTGTCTCATAAGATACACATACCCATACCTAGACAGATCATCGGTAAAGGTAATGAAGTAGACAAAATTGCCTCTAGCCGGCACATCAAATGGGCCGCACACATCAGTATGTACTAGGGCAAGGAGATCTGTGGCCCTCTCCCCATGTCCAACAAAAGGGAGTTTAGTCATTTTGCCTTGAAGACAAGATTCACAAGTTGGATATGACTCGAAAGTCAATGGACTCAATAGCCCATTTTTCTCCAATTTGTTGATCCTATCTTCTGCTATATGACCTAATCTCAGGTGCCATAGATATCTGTCGTTTGGACTATCCCTAGGTCGTTTGGCATTCACGTTTTGCTCGATAGTTAGAACAGGTACATCAATATGTAGCTGATAAAGACCATTAATAAGGAAACCATTTGCAATTTTATTTCTTTCATAAAGAATGTTACAATGGTCCTTAAAGAAGGTGATCACATAACCTTCTTGTGCTAAGCATGAAACAGAAATCAAATTCCTGCTAGCTGCAGGCACATAATAACAGTCTTTCAAAACTAAGTCTAAACCAGATGGTAATCGAAGAGGGTATGTTCCCACGGCTACTGCAGCAACTCTTGCTCCATTACCGATGCGTAGGATCATGTCTCCATCCCTCAGCCTCCTGCTATCCTCAAGACCCTGCATAGAAGTGCACAGATGAGCACTAGAACCAGAGTCAAGCACCCAACTGGATGCAGAAGAAACCGTAAGGTTAGACTCAATAACGAGCATACCTCCAGAAGGACCTTCCTTCTTGTTCTTCAGGGTGGCCAGGTAAGTAGGGCAGTTCCGCTTCCAATGGCCGTCGCTGTTGCAATGGAAACACTTTCCTTTGCCATCGGCCTTTTTCTTCGGATTCTGCCTTCTTCTTCTTTGATCCTTCCACCTTTTGCTTTTTCACAGACTTCTTTTTCTTTCCATAAGACTTTCTTTTGGAAGAAGTCCGTTCCATAGCAAGAACTGAGCCTTTAGAACCTTTCATAGAAAGCTCAGCGGTAACCAGCATATTCATCAACTCGGCCAAGGAATTTTGAAGTTTATGCATGTGGTAATTCATGATGAATTGCCCATATGCATCAGTCAAGGATTGCAGAATAATATCGTTCTGCAGATCCAAGTCCAACTTCACACCGAGCTTCTCAAGCTCTTCCATGTCCTTGATCATTGTCAGACAGTGATCTTGGACTGACTGCCCATCACGCATCTTAGCCTTAAAAAGTCATTTTGTGACTTGATATTTGGCTGCGCGACTCTGTTCACCAAACATCTCCTGTAGGTGAGCCAACATTTGGCGAGCAGTCCCGATATCTTCATGTTGGCGCTGGAGCTCATCAGACATCGAGCCCAACATGTAATATCTGGCCTTATTATCTTCGTCAATCCATTTTTCCAGAGACGCTCTCTGTTCAGTGGATGGACGAGCTGGTAAGGTGGGAGGGTCCTGGTCCAAAACATGGTGTTAACTTCTCTGAACCCAAAACAATTTTGTAGTTCCTGAGCCAATCTTTATAATTGGGTCCAGTCAGTCTATGTGTGTCCAGGATACGTGCCAATGGGTTGGACGCAGACATTTTTCCTGTAGAGAGTCAAAGATTCTAGTTAGATACTGTAATTTTGACTTGACCAATTTGTTTAGGAATTTTATTTTTAAACAAATTAGCTCCCACTATTTTCTCGGATCCCTACACTCCCTCTGTAGAGATGCGAAAATCTCCATGATTGATGATTTCTAGTGGGTGGTGCGGTCTCACCAACTGACTCATCACCTCACCTAACAGTTATTGGTGATGGGTTAGCCAATGAGTGAACAACTCTTGTTCAATGATTCTCTAATCATGGTGCACCCAAACTTGGTCTCTAATTCATGAATCTCACCGTATCCGGAATATTGATCCACTCCTTAGTTAAGTCAGACCCACCATTTGCATAGACTGGGTTCCTAATTGAGTCTCTCACCGTATCCGGAATATTGAGCCCAACTCATCCTCCAGCCCATAGCATCCAATGCCTAATAGACATGGTTGCGTCTTCCCGGTGCAACTGAGCCACTGTATCCAGCCGAGAACAATCAACCCCGGGAAGGGCCCGCACATCTACAATGGTGGAAGACCTCAGACTTAATCTTTTCTTAGGGAGAATTGATTCAGGTCTCATTAAACTAGACTTATCTTAGTCATAACAATTATGACTAACCTAGTGGCATGGGTTAGCTCGGATTATTGACCACCTCAGATCAGAACTGTGTCAACAGATATGGCCAGGTAAGTGAGACCGGTGGAAGGAATATGCCATTAACTCGTACAAGAACGCATTCAGGTCGAGTAGCTTCCAATTAAAAATCAGTCGGTCGTATGTGCCAAACTTACCTTAGACACCAAATTGTTGAGTCAGAACCAATTGGGTTAGCCTACAATCCAGACTCTAACCTCTGAGCCTAATTAGGTCTTGCTTGATCGTGACTCGATCTTGACCCAGACTTAATCCTATTAGGCTGGTCAATTTAAGCATTGTTGATCCCATCTAACCAACTCTTGATTCGGTTTGATCAACCGCTTAGACCTAATTGAGCTACCCAAGCCCGAACCCAGTATTATGAATATGTCTTAGATCTGAAATTCTCAATTTTAGACCTAATTAATATTCCATAAACTTAATTCTTAATTAAGTTAGGGTTCATAAACAAAATATGCACAATAAATCCTAGGGTTTCAGGATCTAGGGTTTTGCAGAAAGTAAGTTTTGGGTTTCTGATTAAGGACGAACACGCAGCACCCCTACACATCATAAGAACACCCCATCGAATGGGAAGAGAGGGCCTTTAAACCCTTCTTCATCGTTCTTATGACCGGACGGCCAAGAGGAACGCCTTAATCAGGAACATGTAAATCTACAAAACAGTATAGATCTATATCATATATCTCATATACAAATTTAGATCTAATCATGGCATATTTTGCATACATCTCATGTATCGAATCATGCATGTTTTCAGATCTAAATTATCTCATAATAATCTAAAAAATTAGATTTAAATTGATCTAATCAAAATAAATTCTAATCTAGACAATTATGTAGAACTATTCTACAACTAGTCTAGACATGCATCTATCATATCTCATATGATATTTAAAATTAAATAATTTTTATTTGCTATTTTTTAGATGTTATTATAAACACTTATAATATCAAAAAATAGTAAATAAATAGATCTAAAATATGATTTAATCAGATTAAATACATGCAAGACTATTCTATAGAACTATTCTATTCTAGAACTAGTCATGCATATCTTCTAATCTTAGATCCAAATCATTTAATTTTAATTTTTTCTGATTTCAGATCTGATCACATCTCATGTGACATCTGAAATCATTTATTTTCTAATTAAAATAAAATTTAAAATCAGATCTAAACAATTTAGAACCATGGCTCTGATACCAGTTGAAGGAAAATCCTGATTTCCCGGTCCAGGTTCGTTCAGATCTGATCAGATCAAGAGATATATTTCAAAAATTTTTCTCTTGATCCAATCAGATCTTGATATGTTTCAGATCTGATTCTTATTATTTTAATAAATAAAATAAAATAAGATAAATTAAATCAAATTTAATTTACCTGATTTGGGTAATCCTATTACCCTGTTAGATGATCCTGATTGCAGCGGAAGGTTCTGGATCTAGCCACGCAAGCGCCTGGCCTCTACCGGTATCCACTCGGGTTGGATCTGGAGATCCTCTTCTTCTCTATCACGTCTCCAAAAATCAGATCTGGATCTGATCTGGAGGATCTTCAAAACTCCTTTTGAAGATGAGCAGTCGTCCTTTGCAGCAGTGCAGCCTTCTTACTTTTGATCGCCTTTCTTTTGATCTGGAATCGCACCAACCAAAATCCAAAACTCCTTTTGGACGTGGAGAGGCAGAGGGAGAAGAGACTATGGCATGGAGAAGGAGGGGAGAGGCAGCCTTGGGGCGTGGGAAATCTCAATTGAATTGCATCTCTGAATCTGAGTTGGGCGCAGGGTCTTATTTATAGACTAAGCGTGATCCAACTCCTCTTCCTCCCAACCAATCACAACCCTTTGTGAAATCAGATCTAAATCTGATTGGTGGGAATAGAGTCCCCTGGATTCCTCCTTAGAGGGCGCCTAAGACCAGTCAAAGTTGGTTCTTAGAAGAACTCTAATTGGAATCCAAAAAGGAGATGGAGTCCTTGTCCAACAAGGACTCCTAGGCGCCTCCAACTTGGGCACACGCCTAGGGTGGCGTGCGCCCTTCTCCTTGCCAGGTTCTGGCAGGGGGACAGGCCCCCACCAGCTCTCCAATAGGTGCATGACATGTGGTCAAAAGTCAAAGTGTCAATGGTCAACGTTTGACCAGTCAAAGGTAGACTTTTGACCAAAGTCAAAGAACAAGAAATGGCAGGTGACCAAAAATGGCAGGTAATGTCTTACAAAATAAGACAACCTTTTCTGACTTGGACAACCTCCAGTCAGACCATATGAAGGCCTCTGATTGAGCACAAACTCCTTTGGCTCAGACAGGACAACTTATTTATGATAGTAAAAGAAGAACGTTAGGTTCAATCGAGTGCTAGCACGATTTCCTTGAACCTAATTGAATCTCATTCAGATCAATTGAACTAGATCAGTTCAATTGATGATCACCAGATTCAAACCCTTGTTTGTGTGACCCAGTTAGGTTCAGTTCTGTATGGTAATGGGATATGTCATGATCTCTATCATCGACATCATCGAAACTCCTTTCGATGGATCAGAACTCTTCTGATTCGAACAGCTAGAATGATCGATCATCTAAATCATTCTAATTGCTCCCAAAATCCACCAGTGACACCTAGCAGTATATGGTGGCAACCCATCAGAGCTGAATGTGAACCTCTTGGTGCAGCTACCTGTGTGATTAAGTTCTTCTATCTTGAGCCCCGATCAGATTAGGGTTAAGGTAAACTCGTCAAACCCTAGTCTCTGTCATATGATATAATCATTCGATTCGAGTCCAATGTGAAAATCTAAATAGAAACTCTTTCTATTATTTCACTCTGCCATGGCCATGGGCTTCAGGACTTGATTCTCATGATTATCATAGGGCTGCTCCTCTACCACCGAGGTAGATAGATTCCATCTTGATGCAATCCAGTTCCTACAATGAACATGCTATAGCCAACATACACCTCAGGTTCCATATGGCTAGGAGACCGAGTAATGGTGTAGTCAAACTATAACACCCTCAAGGTGAACTGCCGATGCATCTCAGGTCAAAGAACCAGACACACTACTGCAGCATCGAGTCAGTCATTGACGAGAAGGTAGACTTCCTAATGACTACTCGAGGTGGTCACGCTCAGTGCCCTCGTTCTCTAACGAGTACCTATACTCTCGCTCCGGTGTCTCCACACCGTAGACTCAAGACTCATCTACTAAAGAGAAGCGATCGTACACCAACCTTCCGGATCAATCATCATCCTCGTGATGATCCTATGGTCGGGAGCTGTTTATGAGTTAATAATGATTATTCATGTCTTAAATTTTCAACTCTTGAAAATATGAATTATCATTACCATTAACTCAAAGGATGTATTACAGACACTAAATACACAGGTGTGATAGAAAATAACCCATTTTATTGATTATAGTCAAAATTACAATTTTGCCCCTAGAAGTGTATTACAAGTGTCAGCCAATTCTGGCTTTCAGGGCACATATATCTAACAGTAGCATGAATATTTGCCACTAAAAAGACAGCTAACATTTTTTTTTGTTTTGGACTGCAAGAGATCATTTTTGTATATTTGTTAATATAGGAAACTCTACTTTGGACTTTGTTTATGATTCATTCATAGTTTTGAAATTATAATAGTATGTGGTTTACTTCTGTAACATTTCTGCTTAATCGAGATAACTTGGAAACCCCAAGTTTGTTGAAATTGAACATATTTGATACTTGAAAAAATTGGTAATTTGGGACCTATTTTGACAGTAATACAATATATCATCTTATGTAGTTTCAAATCCTAGTCCTAGTTTTCACTGAGCACAAAGGGTGCTGGACCAATTTACCATGCATATTGTATATAAACAAAGTATAGGAAGGGAAAGAGAGGGTAAGGAAAGTTATTGACGGTATTGGGGTAATCAAACCCAGATCTTCCACACACACCTCTCTCTCTATTTTTGTGGTTGCATCTTCTTAATCGTTTTGGGTCAACTGTAGGGTTACCCATCCATCTTTTGCTATTTCCTGATGTGATCATATAACTGACTTTTTAAACTATGAATAAGGGTAAACGAACAAATATGTTATTCTTCTACTCCAGTATATTATTGAGACTAATGTAACCAAACCAAAACAATCCTCTTCTCGGTTTATGGACTTGGATGTATAAATCCTTTTTTCAGGGCTATATCCTCCTTCAATCAGAAGCTTTTTCATCTTATCTGTCAAAAACTTCTGTTGGTTTTAGTCTTCTGTTCTTTCCATGTTCAAGTTCACGAACACAAAATCAATCTCCTCTCCACAGATTTGAGATGCTATTTGTAATATAATGAACCATATATCCATATGTTGTTCTGGATGTTATTCCTTCTCTTTTAAACTCCTCATAGATCCTGATGGCTGTGAGAATACCAAGCTTTTATGAATTCATTGCTAAATTCTAGACAGTTTGATGATCTGCCCTGAGATATTTGTGTTCATTGGTTGGCAAATGATTGTAAATAATTTTACTTGTGGTCCCTGTGGCTGCCTGGGGAACATCGAACAGAATTTTGGGGTTGATTTGCATGGGACCTGAAAAACCTTTTTTAATGTTTATTTGGAGTTTGTCCTGTGCATTCTGGCTCAAAGTCCACTGAATGGGATGCCGAATGGGATGCCAATAGTATTTGTACTATCTGAATTTTAATTTGAAGGGAAAGATCAAGTTCAGAATTGGATTTTCAGGGATCGAATGAATAGATTCATGTTTAAAATCAAAATATTAAACATCAAAATACCTATGATGCACAATAGATACTTGGATTTCTTGAATCAAATGCCTCGCTAGGCCTGAAAATACAGGCTCTCTACTTCACGCGCACGCCAGGCACCGTAAGGAAGAGGGATGAGGATATGAAAATCTCTTATTTGGCTTTTCCTTGAAACGTTTGTACGCCAAGGAACAAGGGAGAAGAAGCCTCTATGCCTGAAGAGAAGAAGGAACTCTTCTTCTTGCCGCCCACCTCTCTAGCTCTAGCTCTGTCGCACAAAACCAAGAGAAAAGATGTATGGGGCAGCAAGGAATCCCTGCCCTTTATATAGGTGATGCCAAAGCGTAAGATCTAATCCTAATTTGGTTAGGACTCTTAGTCCTAACCATATCCAAAAAGGGTTACTTCATGGAGAAGTATTGGCGCCACTCTGTGATGCCCCTCTCTTCCTCACGACCACACACAAGAAGGGGGGTGCACATTCCAACACCCCCTCCTCTTGATCGGCTATAAGGAGAGAGAGTCCTAGTAAATTGGGTCTTTAAGGATCTAATCTATTTCAGGCCCGATTCAAGTCCAATTCGAATCATATTCGAACCAATTTTGAATAGACTATTGACCCTAATCTAATGATGGTTCAGGCCCAAGTCTTACTTAGATTTCCAACCTAATTAAGCCTAATTAAATTAAGTTTAATTAAGTCAGATCTAATCTGAAATAATTAGCACTTGAATTTATTTTCTTATGAATCATTTGGATCATAGATTCGATTATAATAATCCTTAGAATTAAACTTGCACCTCATGTCCAGTGCTAGCTAAACATAGTCAGCTGTTTAATCCCGTATGATCTCTAACTTAATTCTTAATTAAGCTAATCTTATTTATTCAATTAAGTCAAGTACTTCCAAGTCGAATAATTAGATTATAGGTCAATTCTTTCCTACGTTGCATGATTAAGTGTATGACTCCATAGGTTTAAACACTAAGCTAGTAGTATAGGAACTATTTCCTATACTAATTGAAGTTACCATCTAGCAATGATTTCTGACATCCGGATAGGTCGAATATTTGCCGAGCAATATTCAAGAATCTCGGCGTATGGTTATCGCATGATTCATCCCTTTGACCTCGAATGCTTAGAACGATTTAGGATTTGCTGTCAACCCTAAACGAGTCATCCGCATTTTATTTCTACCTTTCAAATCCATCACATGGATTATCCTGGCCAAGGCTTTACTAAATTGAAATACAGTGATGCATTATCTCCAGTAACTCGGAGGGGTCAATCCTATTTTATCTTACACACCGATTTAATAAGTACTTGACTGTACCTAGAAACCTTTTATCATTGAATTAGAAATTCAGATAATTCGGTACCAAAATATAGTAAGTTGCGTGCAAGTCACCATGGTGATCCCAGGTCTGAGGGACACTCAAGAAGAAAAAACTGTTTTTCCTGCCATAGGATCGATCTGATCTGATTAGATCTATAGTGGAACTTCAAAAATTTTTTCTACAAATCTAATAAGATATGAGAGTTCTCAGATTTGATCTTTATGATCTGATATTAAAATAAAAAATTAAAACAAATTCCGTAACAACTATTGTTACCTGAGATCGGGTAAACACTTTATCCTGTCGATGATCTGATTGCTCCTGAGGTTCCGGATCTAGCCATGCACGTGCCCGGCCTCTACCGAAGTCCACTCGGACTGGTTCTCGATGTGCTCTTCTTCTAGATCTGATCACAAAAGATCAGATCAGATCTGGATCTGTAGAGCCTTCAAGACGATCTCCGAAGGCTGCGCTTTCATCTCATGAAGCAGGTCGTCTCTTTGCCTGATCTTTGCGTTAAGTGGACTTCGATCTTCCTCGCTGTTTTTGCCCAACCACTTGGGTGTGGAAAAGAGGGAGAGGAGGCAGGCATGGAGATGGAAATTTTGGCAGCCTTTGGGCGTGGTAGTGTAGGCATGAAAAACACCTAGGGTGTAGGGGTTCTTATAGATATCCTTCCGCCACCTTGAGTCCCATTCAATCAAGCAATCAAATTGCTTGATTAAATCAGATTCTAATATGATAATCCATGCCAAACACCAGGTCTCTACTTAGTTTTGTTGCCCAAAGCCAATCCAAAATTGGCGCCAAAAGAAGATAAGAAAATAGGATGGCGCAAGGCTTTGTCCTCTAGAGTCTTTGATCTCATCAAGACTTTTTGATCCATTCAAAGCTATTTTGAATGGGGCGCCTCCTCCCTTATCCTCATGTGGCACATGTTCAAAGGGAATGTGCGCCCTTCTCCACGCAAAAATACCAGGGGGTGTGCCTCATTAGAAATTCTCCAGGGGCGCATGCCCTTTCTCCCTTAATTCCTGTATCATGGGTCAACCTTTGACCCTTATCTTGTTCCCATCTTATGAGATTTAAAGACAATCCTTAATCAAGTTCCATTCAATGGATTTAGGACAAGTCCTAATCAAGATAGGACAAGTCTTGATCAGGCCAGGACTAGGTCCTGTCAGATCAAGACAAATCCATACAGAGTTTTCGGGAAAGCCTTGTCCTAATTTCATCTTATGATTTTAGGACAAGCCCTGATCTCAGCAGGACAAGCCTATTTAGACCAGGATAAGCTCCAGTCAGATCAGGACAAATGCATACATGGCTTTCGGGTGAACCAAATCTAATTTAGCTCAGTCGAGATAAATCAAAAAGACTACAGAATAAGAATGTTAGGCTTAATCGTATGCTAGCATGATTTTTTTGAACCTAATTGGATCTAATCCAAATCAATCGAACTGGATTAGCCCAATTGATGACATTCAGATCCAAATCCTTATTTGTGTGATTCAGTTAGGTTCAGTTCTATATGATAATAGGACATGTCGCGATCTCCATCATCGACATAATCGAAACATCTTTCGATGGATCAGAACTATTTCGATTCATCCAATTAGAATGATCGATCAAGATCTTTCTAATTGGTTCCAAAATCTACCAGTGACACCTAGCAGTATATGGTGGCAATCCATCAGAACTGAATGCGAATCTCTCGGTGCAGCTACCTATGTGATTGGGTTCTTCTATCATAAGTCCCGACAGGATTAGGATTTAGGTGAACTTATCAAACCCAACACCCATCATATGAATGAATCATTCGATTCGAGTTCGATGTGAAATCCTAATAGAAAACTCTTTTCTATTATTTCATACTGTTGTGGCCATGGGTTTATGGGCTCGATCTCATGATCATCACAGGAGTTCTTCTCTATCGAGGTTGATGAATCGCTCTTGGTGTGATCCTATTCCTACAATGAACATGCTATAGCTAACATACACCTTAGGATTTCGAATGGCTAGGAGATCGAGTTATGGTGTAGTCAAATTATAACACACTCAAGGTGAACTATTGATGCACCTCAGGTAAAAAAAATAGACACAACTGCAGCATCGAGCTAGTCATCAACGAGAAGGTAGACTCCCTTATGACTGCTCGAGGTGGTCATGCTCAGTGCCCTCGTTCTCAACGAGTATCTATACTCTCACTCCGGTATCTCCACACCATAAACTCAAGACTCATTTATCTTAAGAAAGCGACCGTACATCAATCTTCCAGATTGATCATTATCCTCGTGATGATCCTACGATCGAGAGCAGTTTATGAGTTAATTATGAAAATACATGTCTTAAATTTTCAACTTTTGAAAATATGCAATCATACCTATTAATTCAAAGGATGTATCACAGATACTTTATACACAATATGATAGGAGAAAATAACTCTATTAATTTTAAATCAAAATTACAAAAATACCCCTAGAAAGTGTATTACGAATGTCAGCTAATTTGGCTTCTAGGACGCTCATCTAACAAACTCCTACTTGATCTAAAGTCAATGGTCATAAATCTAAGTCCCATCTCAAGGTGGGCTTCAATTTTCTGCTGGCTTAATGGCTTTGTTAGTGGATCAGCTGCATTGTCTGCGGCGTCAACTTTCTTAATTTCGACGTATCTCTTCTCGAGGTAATCATGGATAAGATGATATCGCCGCTCGATGTGCTTAGATTTCTGGTGAGACCTCATCTCCTTAGCTAGGACTATGGCGTCATTGTTGTCGTAATATAGAGGGACGACGTCTGATGGTATCACTCCGAGCTCTACGGTGAACTTCTTGAACCAGAACATCTTTTTCGCAGCTTTCGATACAGCGATATATTCTGCTTTCATGGTGGAGTTTGCTATTATAGTTTGCTTAGAACTCTTCCAGCTTATAACATCATCATTATACATAAATAGACTTTTAAATGTCGACTTTCGATCATCTATGTTAGACAAAATCTGAGTTTGTATATCCCTGGACCTGAAGTTCTCAATTACCAAAGACTAGAAACATATATTTAGTCCTTCTCAAGTATTTAACGATATACTTCACAGAAGTCTAATGCTCTTCGTCTGGATTCGATTGATACCTACTCGTAATACAGTATGCGTAATATCAGGTTGTGTGCATAGCATGGCATACATGAGGTTTCCTATTGTCGAAGCATAAGGGATTTTGCTCATGCATTCAATCTCAGGTGTGTTGGGACACATCTTCTTGGAGAGATGAATGCCATGTCTAAAGGATCCTAGTCCCTTCTTAGAGTTTTTCATGCTGAACCTCTTCAGCACCTCTATATTAGACCCAGCATTCTATTTGGTTTATTCCTATAGACCTTAATTTCTAATATGAAGGATGCCTCTCCTAGGTTTTTCATAAAGAACTCTTTTGACAATCACACTTTGATCGTGGTCAACATGGGAATATCATTCTTAATTAGGAGGATGTCATCTACGTACAATACGAGGAAGACAACAGTGCTCTCACTGACCTTTTTGAAAATACAGGGCTCCTCATTTTTGATGAAACCAAACAATTTGATTATATCATTAAAACGAGTATTCTAGCTCCGAGATGCTTAAGTCCATATATGGATCTTTGTAGCTTGTAGATTTTGTGATCACTATCACTGGATGTGAAACCAAGGGACTGTTCCATATAGATATCTTTCTCAAGACATCCATTTAAGAATATTATTTTCACATTCATCTGCCATATTTCATAATCGAAATAGACTGTAACAGCAAGCAATATGCGGATGGATTTAAGCATGGCTACTGGTGAAATGATATTTTGATAGTTAATGCCTTCGCGCTGACTACACCTTTTCGCTACTAGCCTGATCTTAAATGTCTCTATATTTCTATCTGCATCTATCTTTCTCTTGAAGATCCATTTACACCTAATTGGTACCATACCTTTAGGTGGATCTACTAAGGTCCAAATTTGGTTCGAGCGCATTCAGTCAATCTCTAACTTTATTGCCTCCAATCATTTCTCGGAGTCGATATCTGATATCGTCTCGTCATAAGTTTTGGGATCATCATTATGAATCCCATTTCACGTGAGGAACATTTTTCTACATCCTCTGAAATGGTACCTAAGTACCTCTTAAGAGGATGGGAAATCCTACTTGACCTACGAGGTGGAGGTTGTGTTTGGATCGGTTGAGACTGACGGGGTTCCATAGGTTTCTTAGCTAGTTGCTCTTCGAAGACTTTCTCCTCGAGCCTAATCTATCTTTCGATGCCATCATTTTGAACATTATTTTTCTAGAAAAATGGCGTGTCGACTCACAATCACATTATGGTCTTCCGAAAGATAAAAATAATATCCTAACGATTCTTTAGGATATCTTATGAACTGAGCTCTAAAAGACCTAGATTTTAATTTGTCCGCTTGCTATCTCTTGACATTAGTCGGATAATCCCAAATTTTGAGGTAATTTAGACTTGGTTTCTTATCATGCCATATCTCATATGGTGTGGTAGGAACGGTTTTAGACGTAACCCCATTCAGTAGGTATATAGCTGTGATTAAACTATGTACCCAAAGAAACTCAAGGAGGTCCGTGAAGCTCATCATGGATCGGACCATATCTAATAGGATTCGATTTCTTTGTTTTGAAACCCTGTTGAGTTGAGGCGTTCTAGGTGGAGTCCATTATGAGACTATGCTATTGTCTTTGAGATAGTCTAGAAATTTTCAACTAAGGTATTTACCCCCTCGATCTGATCGAAGTACCTTAATGGGCTTTGTGGTTTGTTTTTCCACTTTCTGTCTGAATTCTTTGAACTTTTCAAAGACTTTAGACGCATCAAGTACACATATCCGTACCGAGACAGATCATCGGTAAAGATAATGAAATAGATATATTTGCCTCTGGCCGGCACATCAAATAAGCCGCACATATCTGTATGTACCAGGATAAGTAGGTTTGTGGCCCTTTCCTCGTATCCCATAAATGGTAGTTTGGTCATTTTATCTTGAAGGCATGATTCACAAATCGGATAAGACTCGAAAGTCAACAGATTCATTAGTTTGGATTTTTTCAATTTGTTAATCCCGTCTTTCGCTATATGACCTAGCCTAAGATGTCATAGATACCTTTCGTTGATACTATCTCTAGATCGTTTAGATCCTATGATATTCACATTTTGCTCGATATTAAACATAGAAATATTAATATGTAATTGGTAAAGATCATTAATTAAGAAACTACTTGCAATTTTATTTCTTTCATAAAGAATAGTATAGTGGTCCTTAAAAAAGCTAATTACATAATATTTTTGTGCTAAACAAGAAACAGAAATCAAATTCCTGCTAGCTGCAGGCACAAAATAAGTTCCTAAGAACTAAAACTAATTCTGACGGTAGTCGAAGAGGGTAGGTTCCTACAGCCATAGTAGCAACTCTTGCTCCATTTTCGACATGCAGGATCATCTCACCATCCCTCAGTCTCCTGCTCTCCTTAAGATCCTGCATGGAAGTGCATAAGTGAGCATTAGAACTAGAGTCAAGCACCCAACTGGATGCAGAAGAAATCGTAAGGTTAGTTTCAATGACGAGCATACCTCCAAAAAGATCTATCTCCTTGTTTTTTAGGCTGGCCAAGTATAAAGGATAGTTCTACTTCCAATGGCCGTCGGTGTTGCAATAGAAATATTTTTCTTTATCAGCGGCCTTTTTCTTCGGTTCTCTCTTCTTCTTCTTCACAGGCTTCTTTTTCTTTCCAAAAGGCTTTCTTTTGGAGGAAGTCCGCTCCACAGCAAGAACTGAGCCCTTTGAACCTTTCATTGAAAGCTCAGCAGTAACCAACATGTTCATGAGTTTAGCCAAGGTATATTATAGTTTATGCATATGGAAGTTCATGATGAACTCTCCATACGCATAAGTCAAGGACTGTAGAATCACATCAATTTGCAAGTCTTTGTTCAATATGACACCGAGCTTCTCAAGCTCTTCTAGATCCTTGATCATTGTCAAACAATGATCTTGGATCGACTGTCCACGCATTTGAGCCTTGAATAGTCACCTGGAGACTTGGTGGCGCGCTACGTGACTCTGTTCACCAAACAACTCTTGTAGGTGAGCCAACATTTGGTGAGCAATCTTGATATTTTCATGTTGGCGCTATAACTCATTTGACATTGAGCTCAACATGTAGTACCTTGCTTTGTTATTATCATCCGTCTACTTATCCAAAGATGCTCTCTATTCAGCAATCGGACGGGCTGGTAAAGTGGGGGATCTTGGTCCAATACATAAGTCAGCTTTTTCGAACCCAAAATAATTTTAAAGTTTCTTAGCCAATTCTTGTAATTTGGTTTGGTCAGTCTATGGGTGTCTAGGATTCGGGCTAGTGGGTTTGACGTAGACACATTCTTATAGAAAGTCAAAATTTCTAGTTAGACTTTGTAATTAGACTTGATCAATTTATTTAGGAGTTTCATTTTTAAACAAATTAAACTCCCATTATTTTCTCGGATCCCTACACTTTCTTGGTAGAGATGCAAAAATCTCCGCGATCATAGATTTCTAGTGGGTGGTGCGGTTCCACGACTGGCTCACTATCTCATCTAACAGTTATTGGTGATGGGTCAATCGATGAGTGGACAACTTTTGTCTAATGATTCTCTAATCATGGTACACTTGAACTTGATCTCTAATTTATGAAGCTCACCGTGTCCGGAATATTGCTCCAATCCTTAGTTAAGTCGGACTCACCGTTTGCACGAATTGGATGCCTGATTGGGTCCCTTACCGTATCCGGAATATTGAACCCAACCCATTCAACCCGTAGCATCCAATGTCTAATAGATATGGTTGCGTCTTCCCAGTGCAACTGAACCACTATAACCAGCCGAGAACAATCAATCTTGGGAAGGGCCCGCACATCTACAGTGGTGGAAGATCTATGATTTAATATTTTCTTAGAAAGATTTGATTTAGATCTCTTAGATACGACTGGACTTAGTCATAATAATTATGACTAACCTAGTGGCATAGGTTAGCTCAAATCATTAGCCACCTCAAACTAGAATTGGGTCGACTTAAATGGCCAGATAAGTGAGACTGGTAAAAGAGATATGCCATTAACTAGATGTGAACGCATTCAGGTCGAGTAGCTCAATTAAAAACCGATCGGTCGTATCTGCCAAACTTATCTTAGACATCAAATTGTCGAACCAAAATCGATTGGATTAGCCTACAATCCAGACTCAAACTACAGAGCCAAATTAGGTCTTAACTTGATCAACCACATGTGGCTGAGTCAATCTTGATCCAGACTTAATCCTATTAGGCAGGTCAAATCTAAGCACTTTTGATCCCATCTAACCAACTCTTGATTCAGTTTGATCAACCGTTAGACCTAATTGAGCTACCCATACCTGAACCCATGTTTTATGAAAATGTCTTAGATCCGAAAATTTATAATTTTAGACCTAATTGACTTCATAAACTTAATTTTTAATTAAGTCTAGGGTTCATAAACAAAACATGCCTTTAAATATCCTAGGATATCAGGATCTAGGGTTTTGCAGGAAATTAAATTTTGATTTCTGATTATGGATAGACATGCAGTACCCTTGCACGCTATAAGAGCATCCCATTGAATGGAAAGAGAGGGTCTTTAAATTCTTCTTACGCTTATGACCGGATGGCCAGGGGGAAAGCTTTAATCAGAAATATCAATCTACATTACAAAACTATTAGATCTAAAACATATATTACATATATAATTAAAGATCTAACCATGCATCCTTTGTATATATCTCATGTATCATAACTAAAATTAATCATGCATGTTTCAAATCTGATTATATGTGATATAACATTTGAAAATAAATTTTAAATTAATCTTATCAAAAATAAAATTTATTCTAGACAATCTATTGCATAGAATAATAAAAACTAGTCTAGACATGCATGTCATATATCGCATATATGAATTTTCCTAATTAATCTACTGATTTTAGATCTGATTACTTCTCATGTAATCTCTGAAATCATGCATATCAGATCATAAATAAATTAAAAATCAGATCAAAATCTAATCTAAAGAATTGCAAACCTGGCTTTGATACCAGTTGAAGAAAAAATTATTTTTCCTGTCACAGGATCGATCTGATCAGATCTGTAGCGGAATTTCAAAAATTTTTTCCACAAATCTAATTAGATCTGAGAGTTCTCGGATTTGATCCTTATGATCTGATATTAAAAATGAAAATTAAAACAAATTCTGTAACAACTATTGTTACATGAGATCGGGTAGACACTTTACCTTATCGATGATCTGATTGCTCATGAGGTTCCAGATCTAGCCATGCATGTGCCCGGCCTCTACCGAGGTCCACTTGGGCTGGTTTTGGATGTGCTCTTCTTATGGATCTAATCACAAAAGATCAAATCTGATCTAGATCTGTAGAGCCTTCAAGACGATCTCCAAAAACTACACTTTCGTCTCAAGAAGCAGGTCGTCTCTTTACCTGATCTTTGCATCAAGGGGACTTGGATCTTCCTCGCTATTTTTGCCTAACCACTTGGGCGTGGAAAAGAGGGTGCGGAGCAGAGGGAGGCGTGGAGATGGAAATTTTGCAGCCTTTGGGCGTGGAAAAGAGGGAGCGGAGCAGAGGGAGGCATGGAGATGGAAATTTTGCAGCCTTTGGGCATGGTAGTGTAGGCGTGAAGAACACCCAGGGCATAGGCGTTCTTATAGACATCCTTGCGCCACCTTGAGTCCCATTCAATCAAGCAATCAAATTGCTTGATTAAATTAGATTCTAATATGATAATCCATGCCAAACACCATGTCTTTACCTGGTTTTGTTGCCTAAAGCCAATCCAAAATTGGCGCCAAAAGGAGATAAGAAAATAGGGTGGCACAAGGCTTTATCCTTTAGAGTCTTTGATCTCATCAAGACTCTTTGACCCATTCAAAGCTATTTTGAATGGGGTGCCTCCTCCCTTATCCTCATGTGGCGCACGTTCAAAGGGAATGTGCACCCTTCTCCACACAAAAATACCATGGGGCGCATGCCCCTAGAAATTCTCCAAGGGGCGCACACCCTTTCTCCCTTAATTCCTGCATCATGGGTCAACGTTTGATCTTTGTCTTGTTCCCATCTGTTGGTGCAGAATCTGGTTGACGTCGGAACGGAGTTGGAGAAGGCGAGGTCGCCGTCGATGATTTGCAAAATAAAGTCCTATCTGGAGTTGGGGGTGGTGGCTCCGGCAGGATCCTTTGACGATCAAGTTAGCTTTTCTGACAAAAAAAAATGGCGTGTTTAAGAAAATTGAAGCAGAGTTTTGAGCTTAGCGAGAAGACGTATCTGGGGGGTTCTTTATATAGGCGGAGTTTGTAACAAAATGATGGTGACAGTCATAACTGCTTGGTAGTGAGCCGTTCGGGGCCACATGGAGTTTGTTACGAAAGGTGGTGTCCGTTGTCGTGACATGCTCATTTTCTTGGAGATTAATGGTTGGAGTTTGGATGGAATAGCTATCGGCTGTGAAGAGCTTCATATCACAACAGTGCTGGAGAAGTTCAGACTTCTCCAAGGTTGTCTGCATGCAAATTGGTTTGTGTTGAGCTAGGAGCTGAATTCGCGTAGGCGATGAGGTCCTTCTAGGTGATCGTAAAGAGTTCGGTCGGATGGAGGTCGACTGGATGGAGGTCGAGGAGGAGCCTTGACGATTGGAGAGGAGATCGACCGGCAAGAGCTTGGTTGGTAGTTGCGATGGGCGGACAACCATGATACTTTGGCGACTCAATCGTTCCTTTGAAGCTCAGCTATTCTTAGGACCATCCGAAAGCTAATAAAGTGGAGACGAGGTCCTTTTGTTTGCACCTTCAAGGTTCTTGGCATGAGAATTCAAAGATCCGTCACTCACTGTATGTTGCAGAAGTTCATCCAGGGAGAAGCTCTGTCGATCTGATGTCGATCCAAGATTAAACAGCCTGGAAAGTTTCTAGTTGGGAAGAAGTTCGATTGGAGGAGTCCGGCTTGAGGGAGTCCGGAAGGAGATCTGCTGGAGGAGGCTGGTTGGAGTTCCACTATGCCCTGCCATTCTGGATCTAACCCGTGCCATCAGAGAAGGTCGTTCAATACGTTGAAGGTCGGCCATGTTAGGGATGATTGAAGCTGGGGTTGAAGCTCCTCTACGGTCGTTACTTTCGGTCGGGATTGCTTTGCGATCGTATACCAGGCCGAACTTCAACAGGAGCAGGGTTCATCTCCAACAAGTCCTACTCCCGAGTTCGAAATTCGAAGGGAGTACAAAAAGACGACTGTTGAAGTTCTTTTTTGGATTCTGCACTCGTTGGATGGAGTCTTGGCGCTTATTACGTTGGTGCCGAAATTTCTTAAATACAAGGCGACTTGAAACGACAATTTTTTGAAACTCCGATCGAAACTCTATCCGAGGTACGGTGCAATTAAGGTTTCGTCCGCTGCCAATCCTCTGCCATGATGAGTGGGATGCGTCAACCTAAGATTGGCCAAAGGAGACCTCCAATCATAATTGCCTCGGGCTCCTATGGATATTTAAGCACATCTTCCTGTTGGTGCCTCATTTCGATCGAGACCTCTTCCTCTGGTTTTCATTTTCCTCCTGCTCAAGAGTTTCGGCTTCTTCCACCATTTTCTCCGGTCCCAGGGATTCTTCCGCTCGACTTTAATCGACCTCGCCATCTGCCTGCTCTTCCCAACCAATTTAGGTTAGTTCCTAAACTCTTCTTTTGATTATTTCTGTGTTTTTGCATCTTCGCCCATTCGATTTCTTCGAAAAAATCTTAAATCCTATTTTTCTCGATTTTTTAGGGGCTTTTCCAACTTATTTTGATCCATATGTCTGCTGAAGAATCTTGGTCAACCTGTTTCGGAGGTTCGGCTCACCTGATTCTAATGGATCCATTCCATAAGGACTCCGAACCCATGGAAGTATCCCGACCTCCTTTCGTTCTTGATACTATCCCCTATAGACTTCGGTATGAAGACCCTTCTATGATTAAAATTCAGTTCGGAATTTCTTCTGAATACGAGCTCGAACTCTCGGGCCCCAGTGACCGAGCCTGCTTCCCTCCTTCGGGTTGCATTTGCTTGTATATCGAGGCTCTTCGCGTTGGACTTCGGCTTCCTATTCCTGCTTTTGTAGTAGCCTTGTTTAGGTTCTTAAATATCTCCATCGCTTCCATGGTGCTGAACTCGTTTAGATTCATCATAGGATTTCTGTTCTTGTGTATCATGGCCGATGTCCGACCTACCATTTCTTTGTTTCGTAATTTTTTCACTTTTAAACACCATCCTATCACTAAGGATTGATGGTATGTCTTTTTTCAGTTCGGCAAGAAGGGGTTGCTTAAGGGTGCCCCTTCTTCCATTCACAATTGGAAGGAGATTCTTTTTTGTTTCGTATCCTTCCTTAGAGTTAGGACTTTCTTCATCGGGGGAAATAAGGGATTCGACCCGCCGGGCTCCCAGACTTAAGAAAGAAGATCGGGACTCGGCCGACAGACTGAAGAACTACCGAGCTCTCCTAATTTTCAGACTCCTGGATGATCAGACCTTATTTAACCTTGGTCTCAGTCTCCTTGATTCGGCAGGTAGTCCTCCGCAGCCAGTCAATTGTGCATTGTCTTTTCTTTTTTTGACTTTTTAACCTTTCCTATCGCAGAGATGACTCCTGAAGAGCGAAGTCGCTTGGAAAAGGAAATCAAGTCCCTCAAGAGGAAGGGCAGCTTTACCAAGTAACCATCGAAGAATTGAGCCTAGTTGTTCCGATTTAGGCCGTGCTAGCCTCGGAAGCCGTCATGACAGTGCCAAGTTCGTCCCTGCACCTCCTGAACAGGAGGAAGTCATTGAGGAGAAGAAAAAGAAGAGGAAGGTCGTCAGAAAGAGTTAGGAGGTTGGCCGAGAATTCAGGTGGTGAGAGCTCCAGCCAAGAACAAGCTTCATTAGATGACCGGGAGGTCGTCCAATCCTTGATGGGAGGTTGCGTCCTCCCGCATATCGTTGACAAAATGGTTCAAACGGAGAATGCGGAGAGGTTTGATGAGTTCTTCGCTGCCTATCTTGAGGTAACTGGTCTTTTCCGAACTTGATCAAATATAGGATGTATTTTCAAAGTTCTGACTTGGTTTCTCTCTGTTCTGCAGCTGGGGCACTATTTGTTTGCCCATTCGAAGGTGGCTGATCTCCATCAGGCTGATGTTTCTAAAGTCCGTCAGGAGGCTTAAGCAGAGGTCAAGAAGGTTCGAGCCGAGGTCGATTGTTTGAAGGTGGCTTCGGAGGTTCAGTTTATGGAAGTTGAGCGCCTTCGAGAGGCATTATGGAGGGAGGAAGAGGCTTTTGCAGGGTTGAGGGTGGTCTTAACTCTTTCTGAGGATGAGGAAGAAGGCCGAAGAGGAGGTCGGTGCCGAGAAGGAGCAGGCTGTCGAGGCCTTCAAGTCTTCCAAAGCCATGGAGGACATCAAGTTTGCTTTCGCCAAGGAGGCCTTTCTAGAGGGGTTCGAGATTTGCATGGGGAGGGTCGAGAAGAATTTTTCGGATGTGGACCTTGACCTTCTAACGGATGAGCCTGGCGAAGAAGCGGTCCCTCCAATGCCGGTGCTACCTCTCGTACTGTCGAACTTGCCTCCGATGCTCCTGAACTTGTAGCCACAGCCTTTGAATCTGCTCCTGAACCTGAGGTCGTGAAGGATGTGCTGACCTCGTCTGCTGCTGTGCCGCCCGAGGTTTAAAATTTTTGATAATTATACTTTTTTCTTATTTTTTTCTGGTGTATTCAAACATTTTGTTAATGCAATGAAAGTAAATTTTCTTTCTTCAAACTTGTATTGCGATGTTTGTCATTTAGAATTCCTCTAGCGAGCAAAGCCCTGACCTTTCTTCTCCAACCGAGGCCGCACCGCTGAGGGCATCCCCTTGAAATCCATTACAAAAAACTTGAAAAAGGAAGTTCATTAGTTAAAAAAGAAATTGAAGAAGGTTGAGGGTGAACTTCAAAAGTCGAGGAAAAGTTGCTCAGAGTTAACGATCGAGGTCACTTGCTTACGCCAAGTGCACAAAAAGGATTCCATGGATTATATCAATAAGAAGCGGCACTTGACCGAAGAACTTGAACGAGAGCGGAAACTCTATAACGAGAAGGTTTGGGCCTTGATGTCCAAGGCTAGCTCCCTTGATGTTAAGCTTAACGCAGCAAAATAAAAAATTGTACTTGGAAGGGAGCTCGCCATGGTTTTTCGATAAGGCGCGGTATGACTGGGATTGGTCAAAGAAATTTTCGGAGCTCCGAAAACTTCATGACACCGAGGCTTGGCACAATAGTTATAGAGTATGCTGGGCGGAGAAAATATCTAGACTTGAACGTGAGCTTAAGGCGGCTAGAGATGAAGTGACTCATCTTCGGAAGCAGTTAACTGATAATTAGCAGGCCAGTGTTAGTGGAGAGCCGGAGCAACTTGCTTCTTTAAGGAAGTCCTTTGGTGATCTTTCCGTGTCGTACGAAAAGGCCGAACTTCAATAGCTGAAGATCCAAATGGCTTATGAGCGACAAGCTGTTAAGGATGTGGAGGCTGAGTCAGAGGTTCTAAGGAGACAATTGCGGGAGTCCAGAGATAATTTCCAGTGGGCTGACAGGTTATTTGTGGAGAGCCTATTGAAAAAGAAGGAACTCGAAGAAGAAATTATTAGCTTGAAGCAATCTTTGGCGATGGCGGGGGTCGGTAGTTTGAAGTCTGAAGGATCAGATCCTTCTTAGGACTTCGTCCATTTTATTTTTTTGTACATATGATCTTATAGACCTTTATTTTGTAATGAACTTCAACTTTAATGAAGCAATGCTTTCTTCAATCGTCTTTTTGCTTTGCTTGGGTTCGATGTCTATTGATTTCCCCATTTCCTTTGCCTCGTCTTTTATCGAAATGACCATTGAAAATTGTTTTCCTCCTATCTTAAATAACCCAAGGTCTTCATTTATGTCAGGGCGAGGTCCTGTTCCTGACATGTTCTTGACACGATCATAAGGGCACGAAAGGGCCGTCGTGAGGGCTTCTCCCCTCTTATTTTGAATAACTAGAGGTCTTCATCCGTGTCAGGACGAGATTCTCCTGTTCCTAACACGATTAGTTTTTGCACTTGTTAGGACGAGATTCTCTTCCTGTTCCTAACAGGACAGTAGTACATAAGGACCGTTGGAGGGCCTTTCTTCTCCTATCTTAAATAATCGGAGGTCTTCATCCGTGTCAGGACGAGGTCCTCCTATTCCTGACATGGTTAGTTTTTGCTTTTGTTAGGACGAGGTTCTTCTCTTGTTCCTAATAGGGTAGTAGGGGCACATAAGGATCATTGGAGTACCCCTCTCTCCTCCCGTCTTAAATAATCGGAGGTCTTCATCCGTATCAGGACGAGGTCCTATTTCTGACATGATTAGTTTTGATTAATTCGGGAGGTTATTTCCTGTCATCACTGTTTTTCACAAAGGATAAAAATGCTAAAGAAAATTTTATTGAAATGAAATCATTGGTAGTACACTCGTAGATTCTCTGAGTTCCATGGTCGAGGAAGATCAGCTCCTCCAAGCTCTTTTAAAGGAGGTTATTTTTTATCATCATAGTTTTTCACAAAGGATAAAAATGCTAAAGTAAGAAAATTTTATTGAAATGAAATCATTGGTAGTACATTCGTAGATTCTCTGAGTTCCATGGTCGAGGAAGATCAGCTCCTTCAAGCTTTTTTAAATGAAAAGACTCAGGCCAGACGATCTCTTTGACTTCGTAAGAGCCTTCCCAATTTGGGATGAGCTTTTCTTGATTCTGGGGTTGCGAGATAGCCGCTCGCCGAAGTACTAAGTCCCTCACTTTGAATGCCTTGCTTCTACCTTTGGAATTATGGTAGCGAGCTATCTTTTACTTGTAGGCTGCCATCTGAACTTAAGCATCTTCACGTTTTTCCTCCAACAAGTCGAGGTTGGCTCTGAGATCCTACGAGTTGCGCTACTCATTGAATGCCACGATTCGTGCTGACGGAAGCTTGAGCTCAATTGGAATGACTGCTTCTATTCCAAAAGGCAGGGCGAATGGAGTTTCTCTAATTGATAGCCTTTGGGTAGTTCGATATGCCTAGAGTATATGATAGAGTTCGTCTGCCCAAGTTCTCTTTGTCCTTTCAAGTCTTGCTTTGATATCTTGCAGCAGGATTCTGTTGATTACCTTGGCCTCATCGTTTGCTTGTGGATGAGCTATTGATGTAAAATTATGGGAGATATTTAAGTCTTCACAGAACTTGGCAAATTTTGTACCAGCAAACTAGCGTCCATTATCCGTTACAAGAGTCCGAGGCAGGCCAAATCTGCAAATAATTGACTTTCAGACGAAGTTCTGCACTTTTACTTCAGTAATTTTCGCTAGGAGTTCAGCTTCGACACATTTAGTGAAATAGCCTATTGCTACCAGGAGGAACTTTTGTTGTCCAGATGCCATAGAAAGATCCGAGTATGTCCATTCTCCATTGTATAAATAGCTATGGAGCACTCAGGGGGTAAGCTCAGAAGCTGGCTGTCTTTGAATATTTGCATTCCTTTGGCAACAGTCACACTTCCTGACATACTCCAAAGAATCTCGATGCATTGTCGGCCAATAGTAGCCCTGCCGACGAAGTTTGTGAGACAAATCTGGCCTCCAAATGATTTCCACATATTCCTTCGTGCACCTCCCATAAATGCAAGATCAGTCTCGAAAGGTCGGAGATATTTTAAGAGCGGCAAAGAGTACGACCTTTTATACAATTTGTTTTTGTATAGAACATATCGGGAGGCTTGGTTCCTTAGTTTCCAAGCTTCTCTTGAATCTCGAGGGAGGACGCCATCTTTGAGATAAGTGACAGTGGGTCGATCTAGCTAGACTCATGATCAATCTGCATTATGGTTTGGGGTTCCTCAGAACTTGGGAATTTCAAAGAAAACTTCTTTAGGTAGCTCATTTGGGGCTAGTGTAGCTAATTTGGAGAGGTCGGCCCTAGCATTTTCTGCTCTTGGGATTTGCTTGATATTGAAACTGCTGAAAGTAGGAATAAGATTCTTTACTTTTTCAAGGTATTTTGCCATGCTTTCTTTTCGAGCTTTATAGTTGCTGCTAACTTGTCCCACCACCAATTGTGAGTCGGTGTAGACTTGGAGCCGATCCGCTTCAAGTTCCTTGGCTATTTTTAACCCCACGATTAGTGCTTCATACTCAGCCCCATTATTTATTGTTGGGAACTCGAAGCATAGTGCATATTCGGTAATGACTCCTGGGTTAACCAAAATCAATCCTGCACCTGCACCAGAGGCATTAGATTAACCATCCACATACAGGGCCCAGGAGCCCTTAGGGAGATCCGCCCTTTTTTCAAAGGAGTCCGATTGCAATCAGGGAACATCCTCGGCATCTTGCTCGAGTTTGGCTTCATCAGGAATGGTACATTCTACTACAAAATCTGCCAATATTTGGGCCTTAGTCGACGGTCGAGATTTGAAATGGATGTCAAACTCGGTAAGCTCAATCGCCCATTTTGCTATTCTCCCAAGGGCATCTGTTCGATGAAGGACTGTCTTGATTGGTTGATCAGTAAGAAAAGTTATAGTGTGCCCTTGGAAATAAGGTTGGAGATTTTGGACTGCAATCAACAAAGCATAAGTTAGCTTTTCTAACTTGGTGTACCTAGTCTCGGCGTTCCTTAGAACTCGGCTTATATAGTAGATCGGTCGTGGCACTTTCGCCTCTTCCTTGACTAGGACTGCTCAAGGATTGCCGGAGAGACCGCTAGGTATAGGAATAATTCTTCTTCAGGTTCGGACTTTGCCAACAGGAGAGGTGAGCCGAGGTAGTTCTTTAGTTCTTCAAATGCTTGTTAATATTCAGCAGTCTAGCAGAAGTTCTTTGATTGCTTGAGAACTGGAAAGAAGGGCATACATCGCTCAGCCGACTTTGAGACAGCGATTCAGAGCTGCTATCTTCCCTGTGAGGTGCTGAACCTCTTTTATTGATTTTGGAGCGGTTATTTCTTGGATGGCTTAAATCTTTTCTGGATTTGCTTCGATTCCGTGCCTTGACACCATGAAACCCAGAAACTTTCTTGAGGTTATTCCGAATCGGGTTCAACTTCATCTTATATTTTTGGAGGGCACTGAAAGTCTCCTTAAGGTTAGCAATGTGATTTGTCGAAGATCTGCTCTTTACAAGCATGTCATCCACATAGACCTCCATATTACGGTCGATCTGCTCCTTGAATATCTTGTTGATCAAGTGCTGGTAGGTTGCACCTACACTTTTAAGCCCAAAGGGCATGATTCTGTAACAATAGAGACCACGGTTAGTAATAAAAGTAGTTTTTTTCTCATCCTCCGGTGCTATCCGAATTTGATTATAGTCGGAGAAGGCATCCATGAAAGTGAGGAGCTCATGGCCCGAGGTTGCATCCATCAGTTGATCAATTCTAAGCAGAGGGTAGCTATCCTTTGGGCAGGCTTTATTCAACTTCTTGAAGTCTATGCACATTCTCCATTTGCCATTTGTCTTCTTGACGAGGACCGCATTGAAGACTCAATTCGGATAGTTGACTTTCCGGATGAACCCGATTTTGACGAGTTTGTCAAACTCTTCCGCTATTGCCTTCTGCCTCTCTGGTGCCTTAGACTATCTTTGGTACTTCCCTGCATCCACTATTAATGTTATTATCCCTTTAATCGACACTGCATCGCCCATGAAGCCTATTAGTGGGGTACCCATTGGTCCAAGTTGGTTATTAGATATAGACATCTTGGAGAAAGCATCATAAAACAAGACATCAACTGAGCTTCTATTATCAATAAGAGCATGATGTACATCATAGTCTGCAATATTTAAGGAAACTATAACCGCGTTATTGTGCGGGAACTGAACTCCCTGGGCATCTTCTTTAGTGAAAGCGATGGATTCTTCGGTCCTTTGCCTTTTTATCGACCCCGTCGATCTGCTAGTCTCCCCCGCCGAAGTCCCCCAGAGATCATGTTGATAATGCCCAGTGGGGGTCGATCTTCTCGCTGCTCCCCTCTTAGTGGCTTTGGCTGTGGTAGTGCTCTCGGCCGCTCTTTCTTTGCCTTGGGCCGATGTTGCAGAAATCAGCCAAGCTGGCCTCGCCTGACGAGCTTCTCGATCTTGTCTTAGAGCTGGATGCATTCTTCAGTGTCGTGACCATGGTCACAATGGTAGAAGCATTATTTGTTTGGATTGCACTTGCTAGGGTGAGTGCACATTTTTTTCGGTCTTGATCTCCATTAACACTTGAGTCTTCGGGACATTGAGGGGGGCGTAGCTGTGGAATCTTCTGGGGGGGAGTTTCGCCGCGTCCTTTGGTTAGGACTTTTTTGTCGACGAGGTTAGGGAGGAGTTCGGGCTCGCCTGCGCTCAAGAGGAGTTCGAGAGCACGGTCGAGCTTCACTCGGCTTTTTTTCAAGTGCGGACTTGCTAGATTCTCCCACCTACCGCTCTCCTGCGGCTTCTTTGTCCTTCAATTTGAAGGCCTCTTCAGCTCGGGCATAATCTTCGGTTCGAGCTAGTAGATCAGCAAAATTCTTGAGGTACTTTTTCAGGAAAAATAGAAGATCGTTCTTTTGAAGATCATCCTTTAGTGTGGTCATAGCAACAGTTTGGTCTAAATTTCGGACCTCTAGGGTAGCGGCACTGAAGCGATTGACATAAGCCTGGATGGATTCCCTTTCTACTTGATATTAATGAGGGAGTTCGAGCCTCGTCTTGGACATTGGCTGTTTATAAAATGAGCCACAAACTGATGGCTTATTTGGTCGAAGGAGAAGATCGTATCCGATTTAAGCGTCGAGTATCATTTTCTTGCTGCTTCCTTCAGAGTGGATGGGAAAGCTCGGCATAAAATGGCGTTTGGCATGCCATGAAGCAGCATCATGGTCCGGAAGGCCTCCAAGTGGTCGACCGGATCAATGGTCCCGTTGTAGCTCTCCAACCGAAGGAGCTTGAAGCTCGGCGGAACGGGCTCCTGCATGATTCGGGCCGAGAAGGGGGGATCAGTGCAGATATCGTCATGATGAGTCGGGGCGGCATGGCAGAGTTCCTCAATCCGTCGGTCCATGTCCTGAAGCTTCTAATCGAGGACACCATCTCTATCACGAATCTCGGAGGGCTTCCGGTTGTAGATGGGGTAGGTTTCTTCTGGAGAGGAATCATGATTAGAACGGGATCTTTCGCTTTTCATTTTTTTCTTTTCAGGAGTAACGGGTCTACTGACCCAAGTATGCCTTCTTTGGGTCGGTTCCCGAAATTTCGGTGGGGTTTTTTCGGCTAGGCTGTTGCCGGAGGCTGCTACATGGTCTGCACCATTTCGGTGAGGTCTCGAACCTACTGCACGAGTAGGCTGAACTACTCTGGATCCACCATGGCCGCTGTGGGGGAGGTTGTGGTGCTGGTGATGGTGTTGGGGTTGGCGGATCTGTTTTGTTGGTGCCGAAATCCGTCGCCGCCGGAGGTCGCCGCAATCGAGGCCGCTGGGCGCCGCCGGGGACCTGCAAAACGAAGTCCCGTCCGGAACCGGTGGGGTGGTGGCTCCGGCAGGACCCTCCGACGGTCAAGTTAGTTTCCGGCCAACAGTAATGGAGTGCTCGGAATGAGTTCCGGAGCTTAGAGGTGAGGAGGAGAGCTTAGAGAGTCGAGAGTTCAGAGAGCTTAGCCTTAGTATGTCGGGAGGGGTCCTTTTATAGCGGAGCTTAGTTGATGGTGACGGCTGTGCCGTCTGGCAGAGAGTCGTCGGGCAGCGTGGAGTTTGGTACGGAGAGGAAGGCGTCGTCTGGTAGATCGTGGGAGCCATACCGGCGAGTCGTGGGCCGCATGGAGTCCGGTACGGAGAGGAAGGCGTCGTCCGGTAGATCGTGGGAGCCATACCGACGAGTCATCGTGGGAGCCATACCGGCGAGTCGTGGGCCGCATGGAGTCCGGTATGGGGAGGAAGGCGTCGTCCGGTAGATCGTGGGAGCCATACCGGCGAGCCGTGGGCCGCATGGAGCCCGGTACGGAGAGGAAGGCGCCGTCCGGTCTTGCTGCAGGCGACAGTTCGTCCAATGGAGTTCGGACTTGTAACAGAGTTCGGCCGAGGGGGAAGCTGGGGGAGTTCGTCTGGCTGAAGGGTCGGCCATCTGTAGAGTTCGGCCGCTGAGAGGCCCGAAGAAGCTCGGCTGGCCAGTTGAAGGACTTCGGTTGCTAGTTGGTTCGGCCAGGGCTCGCTGAGGAGTTCGGTCGCCTAGGGTCGGTCCGAAGGGGTTCGGCCACTTGGGCTCGCCTGAAGTCGGTCCGAAGGAGTTCGGCCGTGGGGTCCGAAGGAGTTCGGCTGCATGGGCTCGCCTGGGGTCGGTCCGAAGGAGTTCGGCTGCATGGGCTCGCCTGGGGTCGGTCCGAAGGAGTTCGGCCGTGGGAAGTCCGAAGGAGTTCGGCTGCATGGGCTCGCCTGGGGTCGGTCCGAAGGAGCTCGGCCGTGGGAAGTTCGGCGGGCGGAGGGAGTTCGGCCCGGAGCTTGGCGCAGGGGAGTTCGGCCTCTAGGCAGTTCGGCCGTGGTAGGGGCTCGGCCTGGCGCCTGGCACTAAAGCTCTTCAGCGGCTACTGGTTACATTGGGCTGAGCGTCGGGCCGGGCTTCGGCAGGAGCGGGATTTATCCCCAACAGTAGCCCCCCCACTCCCGAGTTCAAAAATTGAAGGAAGGGAGTACCAAAACAGGCGGCTGCCGAAGTCTTCTTCCAAGCTCCGCATTTGTTGCAGCTGAAGCTCGGGGGAGGTCTCATCTCCAGCCAATATTGACGCTGAAGTTGAGGCTGAGGCTTGGGGGAGACCTCATCTTCAGTCGATGTTTGGAGTTGAAATGGAACTCGTTTCCAGCTAAAGTCGATGAAGCTGATGTTGAAGCCGAAGTAAATCTCGCCTCCTACGGTCGAGGTCGGATTTGAGCTCCTCGAGGGCGACATTATCTTCGTCGGTTGAAGTCGACTCGAGGGAGACCTCTTATCTTGCAGCCGAGGTTGAAGTGCGCGCTCGGGGGAGATCTTATCTCCTACGGCCGAGCTTCCCTCGGGGGAGATCTTGCCTCCTGCAGCCGAAGTGAAGTGCGCGCTCGGGGGAGATCTTATCTCCTGCAGCCGAGGTGAAGTGCGCGCTCGGGGGAGATCTTATCTCCTGCAGCCGAGCTTCCCTCGGGGGAGATCTTATCTCCTGCGGCCGAAGTGAAGTGCGCGCTCGGGGGAGATCTTATCTCCTGCAGCCGAGCTTCCCTCGGGGGAGATCTTATCTCCTGCGGCCGAGGTTGGTGCTCGCGTTAGGACGAGGTTCTCCTCCTGTTCCTAACCTGAGATTGTTCCGGTCGCTCGGGAGAGATCTTATCTCTGGCTGAACTTGTTGTTCGGGAGAGATCTTATCTCTGGCCGAACTTTGCCTTTGGGAGAGATCTTATCTCTGGCCGAGGTAGCGGTTCGGGAGAGATCTTATCTCCGGCCGACCTTGTTGTTCGCGAGAGATCTTATCTCTGGCCGAACTTGTTGTTCGGGAGAGATCTTATCTCTGGCCGAACTTTGCCCTCGGGAGAGATCTTATCTCCTGCGGCCGAGGTGCGTGCTCGGGGGAGATCTTATCTCCTGCGGCCGAGCTTGTTGCTCGCGTTAGGACGAGGTTCTCCTCCTGTTCCTAACGCGGCGATTATTGACTGCTGCTCTCCTGTCATCGCATAGTTTTCGCATCCAGAAATAATATTATGCAGAGGGGAGAATTTTACCGAAGGGAAATCGTGGACAGCGCGCTCTCGTTTGAGGGGTTGATGGGGCGTTGTTCCTCGGAGCTCCCTCGAGCAGCAAGTCCCGTCCAGACGACCTCCTCTATCTCATGCCGGCCTTCATAATTTGGACCATGCTTCTCTTGACTTTGTCGCTGGGGATGACAATCACCGATGTAGCTAGCTCCTAGCTCCTCCCCGAGGTGGCGTTGATGACGCCGCGGGACGGCCAACCTTCTTGTCTTTTCCGGTTACGGCAGTGCCTATAGCCGATCTTCTCCTTGATCGCGCAGGTTTGGAGAGGCCGTAGTCCTTCAGGTCTTGGCGGTTGGCTCTTAACTTTGCCGAGAATTCAAGTTAGAGGAGCGGGTCGTAGTTGCGGAACCTTCTGGGAGGGGGGCTTCGTTCCGTCCTTGCCAGCGCCGAACTTTATTTTGGAGGTTGAGTTGAGGAGTTCGGCTTTCCACCGAGCTTCATTTTACCTTGATGCCGAGCTTTGGGGGGAGCCCGGCTTTTCTCCGAGCCGAACTTCTTTCCGCTTCGGCGGGGAAACTTCTGCTCTCTATTTCTCTCTTCGGGGCGATTGGGCTCTTCCTTAAGGCTGATTTCTCACGCCCTCATGGTGGGCTTGCTGGTGGAGTCGCTACCGGAGGCTGCTGTAAAGCGTGCAACGCCTCCGTGAGGCCACGGCCACGGATCTGTCGGTCAAGCAGGCCGAACTGCTTCACATCCACCGCAGGTTCAGGTGGAACCTAGGCTGCCGGGGCCGGAGCAGGGACAGACGGACTCGGAGGGGATCGAGCCGCGGAAGCCGTCGAGCGCCGCGTCGAAGCCCTTCTGGGGGGCATTTCCTCTTTCCAGAGAAGGAATTCTGAAGAGGGAGAAGAGAGATCCGGAGCAGGGGCGGAAAATCGTCGCCGAGCACTCCTTTAAGAACAAGGGAACCTCGAAGGTTCAGGCCCTTCCTCTAGCGCCAATCTGTTGGTGCCGAAATCCGTCGCCGCCGGAGGTCGCCGCAATCGAGGCCGCTGGGCGCCGCCGGGGACCTGCAAAATGAAGTCCCGTCCGGAACCGGTGGGGTGGTGGCTCCGGCAGGACCCTCCGACGGTCAAGTTAGTTTCCGGCCAACAGTAATGGAGTGCTCGGAATGAGTTCCGGAGCTTAGAGGTGAGGAGGAGAGCTTAGAGAGTCGAGAGTTCAGAGAGCTTAGCCTTAGTATGTCGGGAGGGGTCCTTTTATAGCGGAGCTTAGTTGATGGTGACGGCTGTGCCGTCTGGCAGAGAGTCGTCGGGCAGCGTGGAGTTTGGTACGGAGAGGAAGGCGTCGTCCGGTAGATCGTGGGAGCCATACCGGCGAGTCGTGGGCCGCATGGAGTCCGGTACGGAGAGGAAGGCGTCGTCCGGTAGATCGTGGGAGCCATACCGGCGAGTCATCGTGGGAGCCATACCGGCGAGTCGTGGGCCGCATGGAGTCCGGTACGGGGAGGAAGGCGTCGTCCGGTAGATCGTGGGAGCCATACCGGCGAGCCGTGGGCCGCATGGAGCTCGGTACGGAGAGGAAGGCGCCGTCCGGTCTTGCTGCAGGCGACAGTTCGTCCAATGGAGTTCGGACTTGTAATAGAGTTCGGCCGAGGGGGAAGCTGGGGGAGTTCGTCTGGCTGAAGGGTCGGCCATCTGTAGAGTTCGGCCGCTGAGAGGCCCGAAGAAGCTCGGCTGGCCAGTTGAAGGACTTCGGTTGCTAGTTGGTTCGGCCAGGGCTCGCTGAGGAGTTCGGTCGCCTAGGGTCGGTCCGAAGGGGTTCGGCCACTTGGGCTCGCCTGAAGTCGGTCCGAAGGAGTTCGGCCGTGGGGTCCGAAGGAGTTCGGCTGCATGGGCTCGCCTGGGGTCGGTCCGAAGGAGTTCGGCTGCATGGGCTCGCCTGGGGTCGGTCCGAAGGAGCTCGGCCGTGGGAAGTTCGGCGGGCGGAGGGAGTTCGGCCCGGAGCTTGGCGCAGGGGAGTTCGGCCTCTAGGCAGTTCGGCCGTGGTAGGGGCTCGGCCTGGCGCCTGGCGCTAAAGCTCTTCAGCGGCTACTGGTTACATTGGGCTGAGCGTCGGGCCGGGCTTCGGCAGGAGCGGGATTTATCCCCAACATGTTTCAAATCTGGCGACAGAGGTGGTGGATCGTCGGGTGGTTGTCTTCTTTGGGGGCATCTCTAGAGCTGAAAGGGATTAAATGAATGCAAGATCAAAGAAAAAAGCCAAACAAAATCGACTGAGCACTCCTTTTAGAATAAGGGATCAGGATTCTTCCTCTAGCGCCAATTCTATTGGTGTAGAATTTGGTTGAAGCCGGAACAGAGCTGGAGCTGGAGAAGGCGAGGTCGCCGCCGATGACCTGTAAAATAAAGTCCTATCCGGAGTCGGGGATGATGGCTCCGGCAGGATCCTCCAACGATCAAGTCAGCTCTTCTGGCCAATAAAAATGGAGTGCTCAGAAAAATTGAAGCAGAGTTTTAAGCTTAGCGAGAAGACGTATCTGGGGGGTCCTTTATATAAGCGGAGCTTGTAACAAACTGATGGTGACAACTATAACTTCCTGGTAGTAGGCCGTTCGGGGTCATGTGGAGTTTGTTATGAAAGGTGGTGTCCTTTGTCGTGACATGCCCGTTTGTTGGAGATCAGTGGTTGGAGTTTGGATGGAATAGCTATCGGTCGTAAAGAGCTTCATATCACAACAGTGCTGGAGAAGTTCAGACTTCTCCAAGGTTGTCTGCATGCAAACTGGTTTGTGTTGAGCTAGGAGCTGAATTCGCGTAGGCAATGAGGTCCTTCCAGGTGACCGTAAGGAGTTCGGTTGGATGGAGGTCGACGAGGAGCCTTCTTGACGATTGGAGAGGAGATCGATCGGTAAGAGCTTGGTTGGTAGTTGCGATGGGCGGATAACTATAATACTCTGGCGACTCATTCGTTTCTTTGAAGCTTAGCTATTCTCAGGGCCGTCCAAAGGCTAATAAAGTGGAGACAAAGTCCTTTTGTTTGTACCTTCAAGGTTCTTGGCATGAGAATTCAAAGATCCGCCACTCACAGTATGTTGCAGAAGTTCGTTTGGTGAGCTCTGTCGATTCGATGTCGATCCAAGATTAAACCTGGAAAGGTTCTAGTTGGAAAGAAGTTCGACTGGAGGAGTCCGGCTTGAGGGAGTTCAGAAGGAGTTTTGCTGGAGGAGGCCGGCAGGAGTTCCACTATGCCCTGCCATTTTGGATCTAACTCGTGCCATCCGAGAAGGTCGTTCAGTACATTAAAGGTCGGCCATGTTAGGGACTATTGAAGCTGGGGTTGAAGCTCCTCTATGGTTGTTACTTCCGATCGGGATTGCTTTACAATCGTACACCAGGCCAAACTTCGACAGGAGTGGGGTTCATCCCCAACACCATCTTATGGGATTTAAGACAAGCCTTAATCAAGTCCCATCTAATGGATTTAGGACAAGTCCTAATCAAGTTAAGACAAAGCCTTGATCAGGCCAGGACTAGGTCTAGTCAGATCAAGACAAATCCATACAGAGTTTCTGGGAAAGCCTTGTCCTAATTTCATCTTATGATTTTAGGACAAGTCTTGATCTCATCAGGACAAGTCTTGTTTTGATCAAAACAAACTCCAGTCAGACCAGGACAAACGCATACAAGGCTTCCGGGTGAACCAAATCCAATTTGGCTTAGTCAAGACGAATCAGAAAGACTACAGAAGGAGAATATTAGGCTCAATCATGTGCTAGCACGATTTTTTTGAATCTAATTGGATCTAATCCTAATCAATCGAACTGGGTTAGCCCAATCGATGACATCCAGACCTAAATCTTTGTTTGTGTGACCCAGTTAGATTCAGTTCTGTATGGTAATGGAACATGTCTCTATCATCAACATCATTGAAACATCTTTTAATGGACCAAAACTATTCCGATTCATCCAATTAGAATGATCGATCATCAAGATCATTCTAATTGGTTCCAAAATTCACCAGTAACACCTAATAGTATATGGTGGCAATCCATCAGAACCGACTGCGAATCTCTTGGTGCAGCTATCTATGTGATTGGGTTCTTCTATCATGAGCTTCGGTAGGATTAGGGTTAAGGTGAACTCGTCAAATCCAACACCCATCATATGAATGAATCGTTTGATTCGAGTTCGATGTGAAACCCCAATAGAATTTTTTTTTATTTCACACTGCCATGGCTATGGGCTTATAGACTTGATCTCATGATCATCATATGACTTCTTTTCTACCGAGGTTGATAGATCTCATCTTGGTGCGATCCAGTTCCTACAATGAACATGCTATAGTCAACATACACTCAGGATTTCGAATGACTAGGAGATTGAGTTATGGTGTGGTCATACTATAACATATTCAAGGTGAACTACTGATGCACCTCATATCAAAGAACTAGACACAACTGCAGCATGGAGCTAGTCATCGACGAGAAGGTAGACTCTCTTATGACTGCTCGAGGTGGTCACGCTCAGTGCCCTCGTTCTCAACAAGTACCTATTCTCTCGCTCTGATATTTTCATATCGTAGATTGAAGACTTATCTATCCTAAGAAAGCGATCGTACATCAATCTTCTGAATCAATCACTATCCTCATGATGATCCTATAATCGGAAGTAGTTTATGAGTTAATTATGAAAATACGTCTTAAATTTTCAACTCTTGAAAATATGCATTATCATATCTATTAACTCAAAGGACATATTACAGGCACTTTATATACAATGTGATAGAAAAAAATAATCTTTTATTAATTTTAAGTCAAAATTACAAAAGTGTTCCTAGAAAGTGTATTACAAGTGTCAGCTAATCTGGCTTTTATGGCACTCATCTTACAACTCATGCTCATATCCTTTGCGAGATGCTCTTAACAGTAGAGCACTTAGCAGGTGAGTTACTATTCGGTGACCATGTACTCTTATATCTCACCTTTATGCCATTCCATTGTCTCCACACTTCTTGATTAAGAGGATGACCAACCCATATGGCATATAATGATCTATACTTGATAAACGTCATCGTCCTTCTTAATGACGTATCATTTAGCCACGAATATGAGTTTAAGAACTACATGATAAATCCTTCTTTATCGTTTTATAAGCAGCAATAAGAACTTTCATCATAACATAGGAGTTCAAAATAGAGAATGCACAACTTATGATGAAAAAAATGCCAAATAACTTTTATTAACGAAAGATTTATATACTATTACAAGAAAGAGCTCAATCATTTACAACCTAGCCGATTGGCTTTAGGATATAATTTTCCAACAACTTCCACTTGGACTAAAACCAATCGGAATAGTATCGTATACTCATCTTCGACTTGAGGTCTTCGAACTCGATTCCGAGGGTTTTAGTAAATGGGTCAGCCAAATTTTTCTTTCCATTGATCTTCTGAAGCTTGACGTTACCTCGATCCACGATCTCTCGGATAAGATGGTAACGACGAAGAATATATTTTATCCGCTGATGTGCTTTTAGTTTTTTTGCTTGAGCTATGGTTTCAGTGCTGTCGTAGTAGAGCATAACTGGATCATCAAGGAAAGCTCGCTAATAAATTTTCTCAACCACAGCTTCTTTTGCACCATCGGATGCCATAATATACTCCGTCTCGCAAACTGAATTAGCCATAGTATGCTGCTTGGAGCTTTTTCAGCAGATCGCTCCACCATTTAGAGTAAAGATATATCTCGACACACTCTTACTGTTGTTATAATTTGATTGAAAACTGAATAATGTATCCCACAAGTTTCAAGTCAAATTCTCCATAAACGAGCTATTGGTTCTTAGTATTTTTTAAATACTTAAGGATGAACTTTCCAATCTTCCAATGATTCTCAGGTCAGACTAGTATCTGTTCACTACCTCTAGTGAGTATGCCACATTTGGTTTGGTACATGTCAGGGCATATATTATAGAATCTATTGTCAAAGCATATGGTATTCTACTCGTACGCTTTCTCTTTTGAGGGATTGTTGGACAATCCTTTTTTGATAGAGAAATTTCATGACCTATTGGAAGATGGCCTTTCTTGAAATTTTTCATGCCGAACCGTTTTAACACAGTATCTATGTACGTGGATTGGGATAATCCAAGCATTCTATTAGATCTATCTCTATAGATCTTCATCTCTAGGATATAGGATGCTTCTTCCAAATCCTTCATGGAGAACTGTGACAATAGCCATACTTTTATTTCTTGTAATATATGGATGTCATTCCTCCTGAGTTTTAGGTGTAAATTATACTGTGACGATAGCCATACTGTGACGATAGCCATACGATTTAGATTTGGAATCATATAAAAATATTTGGGTAAATTACAAAATCCCTCCTAAGTTTAGGTGTAAATTACACTTACATCCGGAAGTTTGAAAAATATACTGTTATATCCTTGAGGTTTAGTTTTAATCTACACTTTAACCCATGCGGAGGTGGATTTTTATAGGTTAAAAATAAATCTTAAGGATATAATGGTATATTTTTCAAACTTTTAGGTGTAAGTATAATTTACACTTAAACTCAGGGGGGTTTGGGTAATTTATCCAAAAAATTTATTCAAAAGATCATATGAAAACAGAGAAATTCTGGTTGAACCTATTTTGATGTTGTGCAGATTTTTGTTCTAAATCAGATCTAAAACTTTGTCAAAATAAATTTGTTTTAGATCTTGATGAAAGCTAACTAACAACTTAAAAGATTCTTCAAAAGAATCTGTTAAAACTGATTTAAAACAGATTTTAATAAGGTTGTTATTCTAACAAAAATTCTGTACAAGAAAATTCTGTTATAACTAATAACAAACTATTTCAACTATTGAATAGTTTCTTGAATTTTCTGATTAAAAGCTGAACAGAAAATTCGAATCAACAGGCTTAAACCAGATTCTAATGTCAAACATAAAATTTTAGGGTTGCATGTCAAATGCCAACCCTTTAGATTAATTCTATGCATTTATATGAACAAAACCTTAGGGCTCTGATATCAATTGAAGGGAAAGATTCAGTTCATAACTGGATTTTCAGGGATCGGGTGAATAAATTCATGTTTAAAATCAAAATATTAAACATCAAAATATCTATGATGCACAACGGATACTGGGATTTTTTGAATCAGATGCCTCGCTAGCCTTGGAAGTATAGGCCCTCTACTTCACGCATACGCCGGGCATCGTAGGGTAGAGGGACGAATATCTTTGCATCATAGCTTCTGAAAGATAGCAAAGAGAGGATAAGGATCTGAAAATCTCTTCTCTGGCTTTTCCTTAAAATGTCCTCATGCCAAGGAACAGGAGACTTGCCGCCCACCTCTCTAGCTTTCTCTAGTCACACAAAACCAAGGGAAAAGACGGTAAGGGATCCCAACCCTTTATATAGGTGATGCCAAAGCACAAGATCTAATCCTAATTTGGTTAGGACTAAGATGGTTAGGACTGAGCTTAGTCCTAACCATATCTAAAAAGGATTACTTCATGGAGAAGTATTGGTGCCACTATGTGGTGCCCCTCTTCTTCACTCGCACACACAAGAGAGGGGGTGCACATTCCAATGCCCCCTCCTCTTGGTCGGCCATAAGGAGAGAGAGCCCAATAAATTGGGTCACTAAGGATCTAATTCATTTCAGACCTGATTCGAATTTAATTCGATCCATATTTGAACCAATTTTGAATAGACTGCTGATCCTAATCTAATTAGGGTTCAAGCCCAAGTCTTACTTAGATTTCTAACCTGATTAAGTCCAATTAAATCAAGTTTAATTAAGTCAGATCTAATTTAAAATAATTAGCACTTGAATTCATTTTCTCATGAATCATTTGGATGATAGATTCAATCATAATCATCCCCAGAATTAAACTAGCATCTCATGTCCAGTGCTAGCTAGACATAGTCAACTGTTTAATCCCGTATGATCTCTAACTTAATTTTCAATTAAGCTAATCTTATTTGTTCAATTAAGTCAAGTACTTCCAAATCAAACAATTAGATTATAGGTCAATTCTTTTCTACATTGCATGACAAGTGCGTGATTCCATGGGTTCGAACACTAAGCCGGTAGCATATGAACTATTTTCTATACTAATCGAAGTTACTATCTAGCAATGATTTCCGACATCTAGATAGATCGAATATTTGCAGAGCAATATTCGGAAACCTTAGCATATGGTTATCGCATGATTCATTCCTTTGACTTTGAATGCTCAGGATGACTTAGGATTTGCTGTCAATCTTAAACGAGTTATCCATATTGTATTTCAACCTTTTAAATCTATCACATGGATTATCCTGACCAAGGCTTTACTGAATTGAAATACAGTGATGCATTATCTTCAGTAACTTGGAGTTAATCCCATCTTGATTCACACATGGACTTAATAAGTACTTGATTGTACCCAGAAGCCTTCCGTCATTGAATTAAAAATTCAGGTAGTCCGGCACCAAAGTATAACGAGTTGCTTGTAAGTCACTATGGTAATCTCATATCTGAGGGACACTCATGCCTATACTTTTTGCGAGATGCTCTTAACAGCAAAGCATTCAGCAGGTGAGTCACTGTTCGGTGATAATGTACTTCTACATCTCAGCAGGTGAGTCACTGTATCTCCACACTCCTTGGTTAAAAGGACAATCAATCCATATGGCACACAACGACCTATACTCGATAAATATCATCGTCCTTCTTAATAATGTATCATTTGGTTGCGGACATGAGTTTAAGAACTACATGATAAATTCTCTTTTATCATATTATAAGTAGCTCTAAGGATTTTTATCATAACATGAGAGTTTAATATAGAAGATGCACAACTTACGATGAAAAAATGCCAAATAATTTTTATTAATGAAATATTCATATACTATTACAATAAAGAGCTCAATCATCTATAATCTAGATGATTGACTTTAGGATACTATTTTCTAACATAATTATCATTGCTCGCGATAAATTTTCTATAGTAACAAATGTGAGATAAGATATTTTCTTCCAAATGCAATTTAAGGACCGCTACTGCTGGAATTGGTAGTGGTCTAGGCAGCTTGAAGACAAATGTGTTAATAGCAATGATTTGGACTTTGATAACAAAAGGATTGACTAAGATGGAGCTTTAGCACTATCATGGACCTGATGATGCATGATTATGTGATTGCCAGGTGTGATATCTGAGTTTCTTTTAATGCTGGCAAGAATGGAGTAGTCAAACAAAGGAAGTTTTTGGTGTGTTCTTTAGTGTGTTTTTGACTGTTGGGTGGTTAGGATTTATGATTATGAATTGGTTGAGAATCTGATAAGAAATCTGTTGAGAGAAAACACAAGATATCTTCCCTTAGGAATCAAAGTTGCTCTTCTCAATTTGTTTCTTGCCAACCTCCTGGCATGCATCTTATCTGTGCTTATGATTCTTACTTGCCGAGCTAATATGCAGAAAATATCTTGAAGTTTATTGATGAATGAGGATGGAAATAACTTGTGCATGGGCACTTTGTTTATTATGTTCAATCTTCTTGTGTGCAAGTGTGGTTGCATTGCAATATTAATGCTTTGTTTCGAAATGAAAGTTCGGTTACAGCTTCGTATTTTTTCCATGGGCCTGTACAATATTAAGACTGAAACTCTTTTACAGTTCATGTTGGGCTAAAAAGTGCAGGTTCTTATAGATTATGATCATCATTTTTTTAATCTTAGCATCTAGTGTACCTGAATTAAACTATGCCTAGTCTTAAGCTTCTCAATCCACATTATATGCAGCTTAATATTGTATATACTTTTGATGTTTTCTTCTGCAGTTATAATTCTTCTTGGAGTCATGGTTTCCTGGCCCTCCTGGTACGTGGAAGCATATGATGGCTGTTTAGATGTAAAAGAGAAGATATCTCCCTTGCGATGCTTAAGGGGCCATGCCGGATGCTCGGTGCTATTAAGACTGGATGTATTTTTCTGTCAACAACTAATTTTCGGCATCTATGAAATAAAACATGTTGGTTAAGTTTAATTGCCATAATTATTGTCTATCTTATGAAAAATCCATGAGACAGATCTTGAGGCAGTTACAGTGTGGATGACCTGCCAATTTTGCTTCTTGCTTAACCTGCATATTTCTTTTTTTTTTTTTTTTTTTTGAGTACACTTAACCTATGTAGTTCGTTTGTTTTATTGTTCTAATTACCTTTTGGCATTTCAAAGGAGGATGTCTCATCGACGAATGACAGGTTGTAGGGGCAGATTACATTCACTGGAAAAAACTGAAACTCTATATATTGTTGATACACATTTATCCAAGAAGAGCCTTCTCAAATAAAACGTTTGCATGAACTTTGGGACGGTGTATACTGCTGCATTTTCTGTTCTCTTCTCTGCGATTGTTCAGGTGTCCATTATTGCATTTCAGTCTTTATTAGAATGCTGCAGGTGAAAACTATACCCGCTATATCAGCGGAAACGGAATTCATGTCAGCGGAAATGGAATTCATGTCAATCCATTCTGTATGCTCTTTCAACCCATGTTTCCCATTGATTGTCAGCTACAGAGAAAACTATCCTAGTCACCTAATTGCTCGAAAATTTTACTATGTTTTCATTTCAGGGAAGGTAACCAAGCCGCGGTAAAGTGGGATAGAAGTTCTACTTTCGTAGGAGGCTTCTTAGATGCCAAAATAACTGATTATTTCCTGACGTCTTGAGTGTTTTAAAAGCATGAGGGACAAATTGTCAAACTAATCACCTTACTTAACTATTTTTTTGTTGAGATTCGTAAGCAGTTTGTCCACAAACATTTTAATTGATGATTTGAACTCACGGGAACATTCCCCGGATATCTTTTGTTTGATACATGGATCACACTTAAAATTTGAGTTCAGAATGAAATTTATGTGCATCAAAATCTACCTAAGCTCTCATGAGTAGCACCCTCCTTTCCAAAGAAGCCTAAGTCACTATGGCGCCTACATCATCCAAGCCAATACCAATACACGATGGATGTTTCACATGCTTGATATAATCCTCTTCAGTGTAGTATTTCACTCTTCGAACATTGGATCTATCGTTACCCCTGCCCATACATTTGCAGCCAACAACAGCTCCTTCAATGCTGATTTCCCTCCTGAATTCCTCCAATTAACTGTAATGCGCCTGACTTGTTGCATTTCCCTCCCATGCACACATCGATCTTATCCATAGGCTTCTCCTCCAATTAACTGTAATGCACCTGACTTGTTGCATTTCCCTCCCATGCACACATCGATCTTATCCATAGGCTTCTCCTCCACTGGAGTAATATTACTAGAGAAACCATTAGAGGCCCTCTTGCTGTGTAGTGGTGGTGCTGGTGCTAATGCACTCTGGTCCAAGATTCAATCTGTAATGTTATTTTCCTCTAGCCATCCCCGGTTTTACTGAGTTCTAGAGGAAGGGAGTCTGAATTGTAGTTAGGCGCTACAGCTGGAATTGTCGAGTCCTTGGATTTGGGTTCTGTGATAATAGCAGTTCTAGGGTTGCTCCTTTTGACAACTGATTCACACTCGCTATCACTCCATTCGGATGAAGAGCTTGGGTTGCCATCATCAGCGCAATCTTTCATTTTGGCAGACTGTATTTGGGCTTCTCCTTTATTTTCTCTCTCTTCATCTCCTTCTCTCGAGCTTGCAGCTGCTTCACTCATGCCTGCAAGAGCTCTCCTGCCCCCTGCATTTAAAAATGAAAGAATTAAGATGCGCAAAACTAATTATTCATCTAAACATCGATCCTTGCATTCAGTTAATAACAGAGCAAGAAAGGTTATATACATTACTACCGTAATGCTTAACTATTTTAATTTGTAATAAACCATAAAGGAATTGAGATTGAGAAATTCTCAAATCAACGCCAAGATTTTTTATCCATGATTATTGCAACCCATTCAGAAAAATTAGAAAAAAAAAAAGAGTATAAATCCAATGGAAAAAAAGATTCCAAAAGTAAATCATCTATACTGTTGGGGGTAAAATTAGTCCTCGCTGAAGTCCTTAGTAGTCGATCTTCATTCTATAAAAATCTGCCGATCTTCTCAGCAACAACTTTTGATTATAGAACTTGTCAAAAGCCTACTAAAATCCAACTAGATGATCTTGAACAATAAAGACAAGTACTATTTTATTAACTTTGCTTTTTGACATAGGATGAATAACGAAATTTTTTGTATCGAAGCTTCAGCTCGCCCAACCCTGATAGACAATGAATTCTAAGGGTAGTTGAATCCTAGTATTGCAAACGTCAGACTCCTTCTAGTTGTGCTCCTTTTGGATGAACTCTTTTCAGTTGGTTGCAGATTCGCTCAGTCTATGATGCGCCCATCGGCTGAACTGATCTAAAAGGACCACGTCATTAATGCGAGTTCAGTTTCTAAACCGGAACACAAAGTAGCTACTTTGTAGACATTGAACCTCAGTGCTTCTTTGATCTATTTCAAGCTGATCCTGAACATCGGATGAACTACTTGGAGCAATTGAAACGATGTCATCAAGAAGTCTTTAAATCTTGGCACTCATTTGTCTCAGCTTCTAGGTGATCACAGATCTTTGTTGCCCTGACTAAACTCCTTCAAGAAAAACTATCCTTGATTAGCCGGCCGAACTTCTCCAAGTCATCGAAGGAAGCACCAACAGATATAATCAACCTCATCAGGTCCAGTTCGTCCTCTTCCACTTAACAGTCGATCTTCAAGTTCGGTCAGCCTCGAGTTCTTCATCCAGATACATACAAGCTTGCATACGAGTGTAGAGGTTTTGTCCAAACTCCTACTATGGATCTCTAACAAACTAGTAAATCACGATAAATAACAATCCACTCTTTATAACAAACTTCACGTGATCCTAACAGCCCACTGGCATGTAGTTACGGCTGTCACTAGTTTGTTACATGTTCCATCTATATAAAAAACCCTCCAGATATATTTTTTTTCTCTAAGCTAAAAACATTTTGCTCTTACTCTGTTTATTTTCTTTTTGAGTACTCCATTCTTGTTGGCTAAGAGAACTAACTTGACCATCGGAGGGTTCTGTCAGAGCCAACTCCAGCCAGAACTTCATCTTGTAGGACTCATCGGTATCCCCATCTTCTCCAGCTCCAGCATTCTCCAGCATCAGTTTCATTTTTCGCACCAATAGAATTGACGCTAGAGGAAAGGACTCTTGAGCCCTTGTTCTAAAAGAAGTGCTCAGTCGAGTTCATCTTCTCTCTTTCATCTTCAATTCTTTAACTCTTTTTTTCTGATCTCTTCTTATTCCTATGAGATGCCACCAAAAAAGGCAACAACCTGGCGATCTGCTACCTTTGCTACTAGATCTAACCTAGATCTTCTTCCTTCAGCCCCATCTCCAGCACCTCAACACTCTCCACTAACAGCCACGATGGATTTGAAGCAGTTCAACCTACTGATGCAGCAGATTAGAAGCCTCGCTGAGATGGTATAGGCCATGCAGCAGCCTCCAGTATCAGCTTAGTTGGAGAGAATCCCATCGAAAAGAAGGCCCATCTGGATAAGCAAATCGGTAACTCCTAGGAAGAGAAAGTAAAGAGCCTCTGTTTTGATCACGATTCTTCTTTCGGAGAGACTCTCCTCATCTACAGTCGATGGGCCTCTAAGATCCATGATCGAGATGATGCTCTCGATCAAAGGTTCCAAGAAATAAATTGGCAGATCAAGAAACTCTGCCATGCCGCCCCAATTCACAACGATAATATCTTTATTGATCCTCCATTCTCTATCCAGATCATGTAGGAGCCTATTCCATTGAACTTTAAGCTTCCTCAGTTTGAAAGTTACGACAGAACCTCCGATCCAGTTGATCACCTTGAAGCCTTCAACACATGATGCTGCTCCATGGCGCTCTTGATGCTATTCTTTGTCGAGCTTTTTTCTCTACTCCAAAGAAAGTAGCAAGAAACTAGTACTTGAGCCTCAAACTGGGTACCATCTTTTTTTTTGATTAGCTGAGCCTTGAATTCATGGCTCATTTTATCAGCAGTCAGCACCAAAGGTGAGGTTCCAACTTTCTTATCAACATTAAGCAAAAAAAAGGAGAGTCCATCCAAGCTTATGTCAACCGTTTTAATGCTACTACTTTGGAGGTTCGTAATATAGACCAGTCTATTGCTATGGCCACACTAATGGATGATCTTCAGAAGAATGATCTCCTCTTCTTCTTGGAGAAAATGTATCCTCAAAACTTCGCTAACATGCTAGCCCAGGTTGAAGGCTACGCCCAAGCGGAGGAGGCCTTCAAGCTAAAAGATGAAGAGGCCGCCAGAGAGCAGTAGGCAGGCAAATCAAGTAAGCCCATAATTATTGAGAAGTTGAGTGAAGCTCGATCATGCTTCAGACCTCCTCTTGAGCGCAGATGAGCCCGAACTCTACCTCGAGCTCATCAACTAGGAAGCTGGATAGAAGACTGTGGCGAAACTCTCCCTCTAGAAGATTCAAGAACTATGCTCTCCTAAACACCTTAAAGACTTAAGTATTGATGAAAATAAAGAAGCAGTTGCCGAGGCCGGAGAGGCTGAGGAGTCATCTAGCCAGGCATAACCCTAACAAATACTACCTCTACTGTCGTCACCATAGTCACGAACTGAAGAATACATCCAGCTTCAGGATGAGATTAAGGGGCTGATAAGAAGGGGTCGACTGGATCAATTTTTCAGACATCGATCGAAAAGAAGAGAAGATCGGCCAAGAGCCCTACAATAGCTTAAACTATCTTAGAGAGATGAGCCATAGGGAGATCGGCCTCCACTCAAAATCATCAACATCATTGCTAGGAGACATCCATGGAGGGAGGCAAGCAGATCGACAAAATCGATGAAGAAGCAATGGACTGAAGAATCCATCATTTTTACTGAAGAAGATGCCCAAAAGGTTCAATTTCCATACAACGATGCGGTTGTAGTGACTTTAAATATTGTTGACTATGATGTACACCATATTTTAATTGATAATGAAAGCTCTGCTAATATTTTATTTTATGATGCATTCTCTAAAATGTCTATACCTGATAATAGAATGGGGTCAATAAATTTTCCATTAGTGGGATTTACCGATGATGCAGTGTCAGTTGAGGAAATAATAACCTTATCTATCATGGTAGGTCAATATCCTAGGCAGTCAAGGGCCCAAGTAGATTTTTTGGTGGTCAAGGATCCCTCAGCTTACAATGCCATTCTTGGTCGACCTGGCTTGAATACACTTTAGATAGTGATCTCGATCTATTACTTAAAGATAAAGTTTTCAACAAGTTATGGGGTTAGAGAAGTTAGAGGAGATCAAGCTCTTGCACAGCACTATTATAATATTATTTTATAAGAAAGAAAGCAGATGGAATCTTATCTGATAGATGGACTTGATATCCATGATGATTTAATGGAGGAACGAGGAGAACTAATCGAAGATCTTATTACTGTTCTTTTAAACGATGGACATGAAGATCATGCTTTTAAGATCGACTCTAACCTGAGGGGGGAGGCCAGAAAGTAGCTCATCTCCTTCTTGCAGAAGAATATTGATGTTTTTGCCTGGGTACCTGCAGACATGCCTGAAATTGATGCTGAAGTTATGGAGCACCGATTGGGTGTGAAGCTCAAATGTTGATCGATAAAGTAAAAGAAGCGCAGCTTTGCATCAGAACGGTAGAAAGCCATTACAAATGAGATTAACAAACTCTTTAAAGCTGAGTTCATTTGAAAAGTATACTACCCAGACTGGATTGTGAACATCATCCTCATCAAGAAGATAAATGGCAAGTGAAGGATGTGCATAGACTTCACAGACTTGAACAAGGCCTGCCCAAAAGACAGCTATCCCTTGTCGAGAATTGATTAACTGGTGGACATAACTTTGGGCTATGAGCTCCTCACTTTCATGGATGCCTTCTTCGACTACAATCAAATCTTGATGGCATCAGAAGATGAGAAAAAACTATTTTTATTATTGATCGTGGTCTCTATTGTTATAGGATTATGCCATTTGGACTAAAGAACATAGGTGCCACCTATCAGCGTCTGGTGAATAAGATCTTCAAGAAGCAGATCGATCATAATATGAAGATTTACATGGATGACATGCTGGTTAAAAGCCAAGCTTTGTCAAATCATAATGCCAAGCTTGAGGAGACCTTCAGCATCCTTTGAAAGTATAAGATGAAGCTGAATCCTACAAAATATACTTTTAGAATAACCTTGAGAAAGTTTCTAAGATTCATGGTATTGGGACATGACATCGAGACAAACTTAGAGAAGATCAGAGCTATCCAAGAAATGACTATCCCTAAAATAATAAAAGAAGTCCAGCACCTTACAGGCAAAGTGGCATCTCTAAATCGCTTCATCTCGAGATCGGCAAAGCATTGCATACCCTTCTTCTAAGTACTTAAGTAGCCCAAGAACTTCAATTGGACTCCTGAGTATTAGCGGATCTTTAAGAAATTGAAGAGTTATCTTAGTTTGCCTTCCCTGCTCGCCAAGCTTGAACCTGAAGAAGAATTATTTTTATACTTGGCCATGTCCCCAACGGCCATTGGAGCTGTCCTAGTCAGAGAAGAAGCTAAAATTTAGAAGTCGATCTACCATATAAGTAGAGTTCTGAGAGATGTGAAAGTAAGATATACTAAACTAGAAAAACTGACTTATGCTTTATTGATTGCAGTCAGGAAGCTCCGATCTTATTTTCAGGGGTATACAATTATACTTCTCATTGATCAGCCTATTAAGGCAGTTTTTCATCGACCTGATACTTTCAAAAGAATAGCAAAATGGATAATCGAGCTAATCAAGTTTGATATCAATTTTCAATCTCGACCATCCATCAAAGCTTAGATATTGACCAACTTTATAGTAGAGAGCACCATCCCAGATGTAGCCGAACCTAAGTATTAAGAAGTTTGTACTCCTAATTTTTCTGAAGAAAAAGTTGATCTTCCTAAAGATTTTTAGGCTTTGTATGTAAATGGCTCATCCAATGCTTCAGGAGCTGGCACAAGACTAATTTTAATTAATCCAGAGGAAATTATTGCTGAGTATATCCTGTGCTTCAAGTTTTTCAGCACCAACAATGAAGCTGAATATGAAGCTCTAATCTCAGAATTGAGGATAGCTAAAGAACTGGGAGTAAGACACTTGAAGGTTTATAGTGACTCATAATTAGTGGTGGGCTAGGTCAGCAACACCTATGAAGTTTGAAAGAAAAGCATGAAGAAGTACTTGAAAAAGATAAGAGGCTTGATCTTGGCCTTTAATAGCTTTGATATCCAACAGATCCCCAGAGCAAAATACCCTAGAGCTGATCTTCTTTCCAAGTTGGCTACTCTAGCCTTGAATGTGTAACATCCCGAGCTAGCAAAATAGTAAATTAAAGATTGATGTTCATGTATGTGTGGCATAGTAATTTAATTATAGTATCTTTGAGCCATTTGAGTACAAATTTGATTATCTACCATTGTGAGTTCTAAAAATTTTTTAAGTCTGAAAGGTAGCACCTGCATGAAAAGCTATACAAAATATGAATTTTCTTGAAAGAAAAATTGATGGTAATTGATCCTTAGGTATTGGTGAGTTGCAAAATAATTTTTAACGAATTGTGGAGACCCTTTAACCTCTCCGGTATGAAGCAAGAATGTTTTAAAAGTATCGAATTTGAGAAAATTTAAACAAGAATCTAAATTTTGGAATCTTACTCTTAAAGATTTTGACTTTTATGATATTTTTATTGATTCCAAATAGGAGGATATTTTTTATTTATATTTATATTTTAAAGTTAATGGAGAGTAAAATAAATCAGGACATTAACCTACAAGCGAGACGTCTCAGTTTGCAAAATTTTCTGAGAGTAGATATAAATCGATAATGTTTTAAGTTATGAATTTTAAATTATTTTAAATGGGATGACTTAGGAGTTAGGTTATATAAAGAAATAGCTAGAAAATCATCTTGGCAACATCTGTTAAGACTAAAATTGGGCGGAAGATTCATAGGTTGATATCTAGCAACTCCTTTCCTTAATTTATTCTCTTCCAAATTAAAAAGCCACCAGTTCTTTTATTTGTTATTCTAAGTTCTTTAGCTAATGGAAAGAATAGAGAGGGAAAAAGGCCAGAGAAAGGTGGTGTTCTCAGCTAGAGTTCAAGGGAAGTTCGAATAGGAAGAGATGAATTAGTAATAGATTAATTTAAAAAAGATGAAGAGATATTTAGTAAAGTCTATTTTTGTTGATAGCTGGTGTTTAATCATTTAAGAAAAAGATAAAGGTTCTCAAAAAGGTGCTTTGAGGGAAATCAGTATTAAAGTGGAACAATAGCTATTAGAGGTGAGTGAATTCCATCTATCCATGGTGTTTTAAGTATACTTTGCTATATAAAAAGATTTATTTGAAAAGCAAGATGGTCCCTTGATACCTTGCAATTTGTGTTGCTTCTATATTTATATGGTTTGAGAAACATCAAAATAGGAAAGGTTTTTGATGATTGCTATATATTTCATAAGTGAATAAATATGCACATATTCTAAACAAGCATGGGTAAAAGTATAGTTTCTGAATAAACCTTTGTGTATTGTTTATGCAAGTAGTTATGCATACAATTTTGGTAGCATGACTTTGGTAATTTTAAACAAGTTATACAATATTATTTATTGTGGTTTCATCTCTGACATGGTTGATTTCTACTTATGTGCCATGGGGCTGATGGATGATTGTGAGCACGGACAGGCTGCTCATAGGAATGGTAAATCTTATGAGAGTGTGTTATTCTGTTATCAGTGAGACAGGCTGCTCATAGGGATGGTGTGCTTATGAGATTGTGTTATCCTTTGGTGATAAGATAGGCTACTCATAAGAATCCTATGAGAGTGTGTTGTTCTCAATAGAAGTAGTACTTATGAGATTGTGTTGTCCTTTTAGTAATAAGATAGTCTGCTCATAAGGAATCCTATGGAAATGTATCGTCCATTGGCGATAAGGCAGGCTGCCTATAGGATCGGTCCATTCATGAAAATATGTTACTCTTTTGGTGATAAGATAGGCTGCCCATAGAATCGGTCTATTTATGATTGTTCTGGTTGCTTCATGTGAGAGTGTGTCATGGGACTACTCACATGTGGATGAAATTATAGTATGGTTTGTGTGTTGGTTGCTCTATGTGAGAGTGTGTCATGAGACTACTCACATGTGGATGAAATGATGGTATGGTTTGTGTGCTGGTTGCTTCATATAAGAGTGTGGCCGTGATACAAATACTCATGCGAGATCCTATAGAAATATATTACTGTGGTATCATCAATGGTAAGCAAAGATTTGTGCTTTACAAGAACTTTTTATATGATTCATATTTATTTTATGTAATTATTTTGCAGCTTGTTGATATATTTTATGCTTTGCAATATAATGAGTACAACACATTTTTCCATTGATAGTTGGATACACTCACTAAGACTTTCCCAAGTCTCACCCTTCACTCTTTCTACTTGCAATTTTGGAGTAGCATAGCTCAGAAGTTGTATCGGCTGGTGTATCAGTACCTCTAGTGGAGGAGGTAGTTTTGATAATATTAGCATATGAAAGAGATGTATTTTAAGAAATAATGTATAGTTGAGTTAGTTAAGTTAGAAAGTTGTTATATGTATATGTTTCAGTTTGTTTAAAAAGGTATGTATTAAAAAGATGGTTTAATGATTAGAATGTATGAATAAAGTATGGTTTGTAAATCGAAAATCCTAAAATTAGTTTTGTGTATGAAGCCTTGGATTAGCTTATATAAATTATTGAGTTAAGTTATGATATTTACTTTAGTAGATCTAGAGATTAATTTGAATTGTATATGTTGATTGAGGAAAAACTTGAGATAATTGTGTTGAGCAGGTTTAAATGATATTGCAGCTTTGTTATAATTTAGAAATTCCCTTAATCTTTAGATAAGGGTGGGGTGTGGCACCGTCATCCAGATTAGGGGTGCGGTGTTATAGAATGAATTGCCAAAAGAGGTTTTCTTTGAAGTTCTACAGCATCCAAGTTTGGAAGAGTCTCAAGCAGTAATGTAGGTCGACCATGTATCCAGTTGGATCGACCTATTAGCTTCATATCTCAAAGATGGAGTTCTTCCTAGAGACCCCAAGAAAGCTTAGAAATTGAGAAATCAAGCCTCCCGCTATATTTTGTATGAAAATAAGTTATCCAAGAGATCATTTTCTTTTCCACTCCTCAAATATCTTCGACCTTCCGAAGTTGATTATACTTTAAGAGAAGTTCATGAGGAAATATGTGAAAACCATCTAGGGGCCAGATCTCTATCTTACAAGTTGCTTCGACAAGGATATTATTGGCCAACCATGCACCAAAATGCCATAAATTATGTGATAAAATATGATTGATACCAGAGAAATGTAAGTATTCAGAGACAACCAGCTTCACAACTCATACCCCTAAATGCCCCTTGGCCGTTTGCATAGTTGGGGATGGATATACTTAAGCTTTTTTCATGGCATTTGAACAGCAAAAATTTTTTTTGGTAGCAGTGGATTATTTTACTAAGTAGGTAGAGATCGAACCTCTAACAAAAATAACTAAAGTTAAGATGCAGAACTTCATCTGAAAGTCAATAGTTTGTAGATTTGGCTTACCTCAGATGCTAATCACTGATAATGGATGCTAATAGCCTATTTCGCAAGTGCATAAAATTGCTCAAGTAATACAATGATGAATAAGAGATCGTTCCCACAAGGACTGAGTTTAATTATCAAAAATAAATACTGATTCTACTAATATCCGAATGATCAAAACTGAATGACAATGAAAACTAAAGCTAAAATTAACTCGAAAAAACTCAATGAAAGCTGAATCAAAATTCGATTGATAAAGCACTAGGGTATATCTGATTTCACTTGGACCAATTATCAATTTCAGGTATTCTAATTTTTTTTATTTAATTTTTTACAAGATAGCTCCTTGCCACCCAAAATTTGTTGCCATATCGGGTCTCTATGCCAAAAAAAACTAGGAAGAATCAGGTGTATCGGGTATTTCTCATTATGTCTAACATTATTACCAACTTTAACCTACTGCAGCAATCTCATCTGGAATCCAAATTTGATTTTGTCAATTATATTCCTTTCTTGCTTCTCTTAGAATTCTGTAGGATTTGGTCTTCCTCAATTTGGAATCCTATAGCTTATCTTTTAGGAATTCTCATGCCAAAGTATCTAAAATTTAGATTGGTTGACTAGATGAGAGAGGTTAACTGCTTGATTTATTTCCTGCATCTTTGATTTCTTTACTTAGCTGATGATGCCAAAAAAGATGACGTGTGGGGTCCATTGATATCTTGATTTAGTTATTCTACTTTGAGATGAACTCTGATTTTGATGCACAACCCTGATGACTCTGGATGATAGATCTTGCTGAATTAGACTAAACCAATTTTACTTAATTTTGACCTTTAAAACATGGTTAAGACCAATTAGGTGTGACCTAGCTTAATTACCTGCAATTGACATAAAACATATCAGGTTCTTACATTTATTTAGTTAATTATTAGACCAATTTCATCAAAATCATTAAAACTAATAATAATAATTACTATAAAAATGCAACACATCAAACACCCCCAAACCTAAGTTTTTGCTTGTCCTCGAGCAAAAGAAAAGTCCAAATAAAAAATGGAGAATCTAAAACAAAAATTATTACTAAAAACTTTATTTAACATTAATACACTTAAGATCCATCTGGACATAAAGGAGTAATCTCTATCGAAATGCCATGGCTTAACTACCTCAACCTAAAACTGAAAGGCAAACCCATAAGCTAACTATTCCAAACTCATTCATACTCAAACAAAATCGTGCACAATCAATAGCTACCCTACTTTCTTTAGATTTTAATAAAGTAATTTGGTTCAAACATCCATCCGTTCATGCAAAATCCTATCAGCCCATCTCTACTAGTGCAAACAACATCCTCAAGAGATCAATAGGACTTTTATGGGTTAAAAAAAATATTGAAAGCAAGCAACCTGAATGATGGTTATGGTCACATAAGTGAAAATAAATTAACCATAATAAATCAGAGCATACTCAATTACTGATACTTTACATCCTTTCCTTTATTTATTTTATTTTATACTTTCAGAATAGTCTATACATTTTGGCACTCTTCCTTAAGTCATCATTTGCCTTTTTATGCAAATACCGACATTGGTCATGAAGGCACCCGATTACTCAGCAAGTTATATACTTAAAGTGCTTTGCATACTCATAATTCAAGTCACTGTTTGATGTAAAAGCAAACATGGGGCTCATGAATGCTCCTAGTTACTAGGCAACTTGAAATGGTGGAGTAGATTGTGCTTTTTTTCTTTTTCTTTTTTTTCTTTTTAAAATGGAAGGAATACTAAAAATTTAGTATGCTCTAACTATTGTAATCAATTATTCTCAAACAATATGAATACTAGATATGAGATAGGATAGAAAGAAAATATAAGAGATCAAAAAGGGTATAGCAAAGGAATGCCTATATCATTTCTCTCAAATACATTGCCTACATTTCATTTCAACAAGCATAATAAAGCTCACAAGCAGGATTGGCGAAGCAAAGAAACTATCTCCTATACGAGATTTTATCTAAGTATTTACAAGTTTAAAATAGTCAATCACTGAATTTGACTTCCAAATTCAAAGCTTAGATAGTCAAAAAATAATACAAAGGCAAAATCGTCTCTCTATATATCCTTAGAAGTCATCAATGAATCAATATTTTACTCTTTATTTTTTATTTTATTTTTTTATAATAAAATACTAACATAAGAAATATAAATGCACTTCCAAACCTGAATTGGACATTGTCCTCAATGACAAGATCACCACTACATATTATAGCAAGGCATTCTTAAAGGTTACGGGTACTCCCCTTTGTAGTGTGCCTATGTACGAGTTTGTAACTTATCCTCAATCATTTTTTCTCTCTTATCTTCTTCAATGTGCCTACAAAAAGTGAACCACATCCATTCAAACTTTGAAAATATAGTAAAGATCAAAATTGACTCAATTCACAAAAATAAAGAAAGTAAAAAGAATTTTGCTTGGGTTGCCTCCCAAGAAGCGCTAGTTTATAGTCGTTAGCTTGACTATCCTAATGCATTATGTCAGCGATATGGAGGTTTTTGGTTGCTCAAATCTTTCATCAATGTATTCCTTCAACCTTTGCCCATTGACCTTGAAGGTCCTATCACTACTCTTCTGCTCAATAGCTCCGTATGAAAAAACTTGTACAATCTCAAATGGACCTGACCACCTAAATCGGAGCTTACCCAAAAATAGCTTTAGGTGGGAGTTATACAGCAACACCTTTTGTCCTACTTGGAATTCATGCCTCACAATATGTTTGTCATGCCATTTTTTCGTTCTCTCCTTATAAATTCTTGCATTTTCATATGCATGGAGGTGAAACTCATCAAGTTCATTAAGTTGTAATATCCTTTTCTCTCCAGCAGCTTCCATATTAAAATTTAGCAATCTAGTTGCCCAATAAGCTTGATGCTCCAGCTCCACAGGTAAGTGGCATGCTTTTCCATAAACTAGGTGATACGGAAACATCCCAATTGGTGTTTTGAATGCTATTATGTATGCCCATAATGCATCATCTAATTTTAGAAACCAGTCCCTTCTCGATGAGTTGATAGTAGTCTCCAATAACCTTTTAATTTCATGATTAGAGATCTCTACTTGTCCACTTATTTGGGAATGATATGGTGTACCTACATGATGAGTAACACCATATTTTGTAAGTAGAGAATCCAAATAATGATTATAGAAATGCTTACCTTCATCCATGATGATAGCCCTTGGAACACCAAAGTGTGTGAATATGTATTTCTTTAAGAACTTGAGCACACTCTTGGCATCATTAGAGAAAAATGCTACTACCTCGACCCATTTGGATACATAGTCCACCGCCACCAAGATGTATTGATTTGAATGAGAAGGTGGAAAAAGCCCCATAAAATCTAATCCCCACACATCAAATAGCTCTACCTCAAGGATATTAGTTAGTGGCATTTTCTGTCTAAAAGAAATATTCCCAATTCTTTATCATCGATCACAAGAAGAAACAAAAGCAATAGCATCTTTAAACAGATTAGGCCAATAAAAATCATACTGTAATATCTTAGCAGCTATTTTGCTGGATCCAAAATGGCCCCCACACTCTAATGAATGGCAGTATTTTAAAATATTTTTAATTTTATCATCAGGCACACATTTCCTAATAAGCTGATCTGGACAATACTTATATAAATATGGATCCTTCCAAAAATAATATTTTGCATCATATAAATTTTTTTTTGCTGGTAATTAAATTCAGGAGGAATAATATTACATGCCTTAAAATTAACAATATCAGCATACCAGGGTGTGCTAGATGTGAGTAATGTAAATAACTGCTCATCTAGGAATGACTTGTTAATGGGTACTTTAGTGTCTTCAATTTTTTTACCTAATTCTAACTAGGACAAGTGATCTGCTACAAGATTTTCTGCTCCTTTCTTGTCCCTAATCTTCCAGTCAAATTCCTGCAACAAGAGCACCCAATGAATTAGTCTTGGTTTCGCATCCTTTTTTTCAAATAAGTATTTAATTGTTGAGTGGTCAGTATAAACTATTATTTTTGCTCCTAAAAGATATGGTCTAAATTTATCAAAAACAAAAATGATAGCAAGCAACTCTTTCTCTATGGTGGCGTTCAACTGTGCATCATTTAGTGTCTGACTCGCATAGTACATCACATGAAGTCTGTTCCCCTTTCTTTGTCCCAAGACTACACCTATAGCGTAGTCGCTTGCATCATACATAAGTTCAAATGTTAAATTCTAATTAGGTGCACTGATGATGGGAGCTGAGATTAATTCTTTCCTTAATCTATTAAAAGCAATCAAACACTCATCGATAAATTTAAAAGGCACATCCTTGATCAATAAATTACAAAGAGATTTGGTAATTTTGGAGAAGTCTTTTATAAATCTTCTATAGAAGCCAGCATGTCCTAAGAAACTTCTCACTCCTTTAACAAATGTTGGTGGTTGTAATTTTTCAATGACCTCCACCTTTGCTTTGTCCACTTCTATGCCTCTAGATGAAATCTTGTGTCCTAATACTACTCCTTCCTGTACCATAAAATAACACTTCTCCTAATTCAATACAAGATTAGTTTCTTCACAACGCTATAGAACTTGGGAGAGGTTAGTCAAACACATATCGAAAGAAGGACCAAAAATTAAAAAATCATCCATAAAGATTTCAATGAATTTTTCAACCATGTCTGAGAATATAGACATCATACACCTTTAAAAAGTTGCAGGTGCATTACATAACCCAAATGGCATTCTCCTATATGCAAATTTTCCATATGGATAAGTAAATATAGTTTTTTCTTGATCCTCAAGTGCAATAGAAATTTGAAAATATATTGAATAACTATCTAGGAAACAGTAGAAGGGATATCCAGACAATCTCTCAAGCATCTGATCAATAAAAGGCAATGGAAAATGGTCCTTGTGTGTGGCTTTGTTTAACTTTCTATAATCAATATACACATGCCAACCAATGACTATCCTAGTGGGTATCAGCTCATTTCTATCATTTGTAATAATAGTCATCCCCCTTTTCTTAGGAACTACTTGAACAGGGCTTACCCAACTACTATCAGAAATAGGATAGATAATTCCTGCATCAAGTAATTTCATTACTTCAGCTCTAACTACTTCCTTCATATTAGGATTTAACTTACATTGATGCTTAATTGAAGGTTTGTAGTTATCTTCCATTAAAATTTTATGCATGCATATACTGGGACTAATCCCCTTAATATCATCAATAGACCAGCCTAGTGCTTTTTTATGCTTTCTTAACACCTGCAACAATTTTTTCTTATTCAGCAGATAAATGAGAAGATATAATGACAGAAAAAATGGATGAGTCTCCTAAGAATGCATGTCTTAAGTGAGAAGGGAGCTGCTTAAGCTCAAGCTTGGAGGTTGGGTTAGCTTCTACTGAATCCTGTATTTTCTCAACATCATTTAACACATCAACATGCTCAATTAACTATTCAAATTTATTTTTAACAATTTTCTCTTCAACACAATCAATCAAGTCATATTTAGAATTATCAATTATTTTACTAATAAATTCATTAATCATATCTAATCTAAAATACTCATCATTCTCAAGAGGATATTTAGAAGAATTAAGCACGTTAAAAATTACCTCTTCTTGTCCCACTCTTAAAGTAAGCTTACCCTCATGGACATCTATAAGTGCCTTGCCAATTGCAAGGAATGGATGCCCCAATATCAAAGGAACCTCTCTATATTCCTCCATATCCAAGATAATGAAATTGATTGAAAAGATAAATTTGTCCACCTTGACTAACATATCTTCCACTATGCCTCTAGGATATGTCACCGATCGATCAGCTAGTTGTAATGAAACACCGATCAGTTTCACATCCCCTAGTCTAAGCTTCCTGAAAATAGATAACGGTATCAAGTTAATGCTACTACCTAAATCGCATAATGCTTTAGTGAATTCGATATTGCCAATATTGCATGAAAATGTAAAACTCCCTAGATCCTTTAGTTTTGATGGCAACTTATTCTAAATGATTGCACTACATTCTTTGAGGAGCATGACTGTCTCATGATCCTCTAGCCTTCTCTTTTTGGAAAGGATATCCTTCAAGAATTTGACAGAGCTAGGCATCTAGGCTAATGCCTCAGCAAATGGAATATTTATGTATAGTTTCTTGAAAACCTCCAAAAATTTTAGAAAGTTCTTGTCATCCTTACTTTGCTTGAGCCTTTGAGAAAAACAAACTGGTGGGATGTAGGGCTTTACTGGCTCTTCCTTTTTCTCTTAGCTTCTCTTCAATCATAGTCTCTTCTTGAGTTTGTTCCTTTACTTGCTCCTTAATAGGCTCTTTCCTTGGTTGTTCCCCAAGTTGTTTGCCACTCCTTAAGGTAATTGCCTTCACATGCTCTTTTGGGTTCATTTCACTATTGCTAGGCAATGACCCTTGAGTTCTGTTAGCTACCATATTGGCCAACTATCCCATTTGTACTTTCAAATTCTTAATGGCAACTTGCTGGTTTTGGAAGTTTGCCTTAGTTTCACCTATGAAATCAGTAGTGGCCTTGGTAAGAGTTGCAACCAATTCTTCTAGGTTAGACTTCTTTTCTTGCTGTGGAAAATCAGGTGGTCCTCTATTTTGATAATTCTGTTGTTGCTACTAATTTCCCCAGAAAAAGTGTGGATGGTTCTTCTAGGTAGATGTGTAGGTGTTTGAGTATAGATTGTTCTGTTGCCTTCCTTGGTTTGCCACATATTGCACTTGTTCTTGTACTGGAGGCATGAATGAGCTATCAATCTCGAGTAGCATGTTGCCTAGTACACATCTCATAGGTCTGCACATGAGTATTAACAGCATTAATAGATAAATGATCTAATATTTTGAAAATAGTGTCTACCTTTGCATTGAGTGTAGTAATAGCATCTATCTCATGAACCCTAGCCGGCCTCCTCACCATGTTCCTCTCATTGGGCCATTGGTAATTGTTGTTGGCCATTTCCTCCGAAAGATCATAGGCCTCATCAAGCAACTTTCCCATCAATGAACCTCCAGCAGCAATATCAATATTAATTCTAGTATGGTTATTCAATCTATTATAGAAGGTTTGCACAACCAACCATTAGGTAGCCCATGGTGTGGACACCTCCTAAGTAGATCCTTAAACCTTTTCCAAGCTTCATATAAGATCTCCATATCGAATTGCACGAAGGTTTGGATGTCGATCTTCAATTTGGCAATATTAGTAGGTGGAAAGAATTTTGCCAAAAATTTTTGTGCTAAGTCATTCCATGTGGTGATCGAGCTAGCAGGAAGAGACTGTAACCATACTCTAGCCTTATCTCTAAGTAAAAATGGGAACAATCTTAGCCAAATTGCATCATCTGGCACTCCATTCTGCTTAAGGGTATCACATATTTTCAGGAAGTTTGTAATGTGCACATTAGGGTCATCATTGGGCAATTCTCCAAATTGAACTGCTGTTTGGATCATTTGGATCAAAGTAGGCTTGATCCCAAAGTTGTTTGCCTACACAGGTGGCTTTGTGATGCTAGATGAAGCTCCATTCATGATAGGCATGGCATAATCTCGTAATGCCCTAGGGTTTGCCTCTCTAACAACCTCATTATTCCCTACTACAACAACTACTCTCCTTGTATCTTCAGCCATTTCTACTTTTGCCTCAGATTCCTTCTCTTCTCTGATGGCTTTTCTGTTTTGTCTATAGGTGCGATCAATTTTTTGACTTGAAATAGGGTTTGATTCAATTCTCATAAGTCGACCCAATTCTCTTTTCCAAGTTATAATTTTGAAAGATTATTATTATTATTATTTATTTATTTTAAAGAGAAAAGAGAAGAGGAATGAAAGATAGAAGAGAAAAGAGTTCTAAAGATGAGTCCTAAAGAGTCCTAAATCTAGAGATGAAAGAGAAGAGTATTTTAATTAGATTTAAATTTTAATGGCAAACAAGTTAACACAAAACAGACTATCTATCCTGAGATTAACCTAGATCTAGACAGCTCCTAACTATTCCAAGACCGCCTTCAAGCACTCCAAGTCCAAAACTGACTAACTCTCTCGGTCAGATAAGTGTAAGATATGGAAGGTCTCCTACTTGTTGCTTTTCTTAGACACCAATTGACTTGACTAGGTCAAACAATGGAACCAATTGAAAACCACCTTCTTAAACCACTGGCCTTAGACATCGAGCAGCTAATCAATCCGAACCCCATCCAACTCTAGGGCTTTCTTATCCTATTAAGCTCGAATATCCTAGGGCCAACATCTAATTGATTTTAGATTAAGGTTTAGGTTATGCAGAATGAAAGATATGATTTTTGGGCTAAGGAAGGATGATCAAATTCCCATCTTATCTGATTAATGGGTTAAGTACCCTTAAAGTTAATTATGGAGATGCAATGCAAAGAAATAAGATGTCCAATCAAGTTAATTTTTTTTTAAAAATATTTTTGGTTATGCTATATTAGTTAAGTATTATGAAATGTTAATATTTTTTTATTATTTTTTTAATTAATTTTTTATTTTTTATTTTTTTTAGGGTTTTGCAAAAAAGTAAGTTTAAGTGATTAAGTCTAAAAAAATCACTAAACTATAAAAAGTAGTAAATTATTTTAAACTATAAAAAGTAGTAAATATCTAAGAATAATAAGTAGTAAGTTAGTTATATAAAATAAAATAATTATTAAATCATGCAATTAAGATAATCTAGCTAGAAAGCATAGAGACCTACCATATATAAAAAAATTAAAGCAAGAAATAAAAATTGAAAAGCAATAAAATATATAATTTTTTTTAAATATAAAGAAAATGTTAGATTACTAGTAAAATCAACTATTCTTGATATTAAAGCACCTATCCCCTACAACGGTGCCAAAAACTTAATAGCCTATTTCGCAAGTGCATGAAATCACTCAAGTAATACAATGATGAATAAGAGATCGTTCCCACGAGGACTAAGTTTAATTACCAAAAATGAATGCTGATTCCACTAATATCTAAATGATTGAAACTGAATGACAATGAAAACTAAAGCTAAAATTAACTCTAAAGAACTTAATGAAAGCTGAATCAAAATTTGATTGATAAAGCACTAGGGTATATCTGATTTTACATGGACCAATTATCAATTTTTGGTATTCTTTTTTTTTTATTTAATTTTTTACAAGATAGTTCCTTGCCACCCAAAATTTATTGCCATATCGGATCTCTGTGCCAAGAAAAACTAGGAGGAATCGGGTATTTCTCATTATGTCTAACATTGTTACCAACTTCAACCTGCTGTAGCAACCTCATCTAGAATCCAAATTTGATTTTGTCAATTACATTCCTTTCTTGCTTCTCTTAGAATTCTGTAAGATTTGGTCTTGCTCAATTTGGAGTCCTGTAGCTTGCCTTTTAGGAATCCTCATGCCAAAGCATTTAAAATTTAGATTGGTTGACTAGATGAGAGAGATTAGCTACTTGATTTATTTTTTGCATCTTTGATTTCTTTACTCGACTGATGATGCCAAAAAGGATGACGTGTGGGGTCCATTGATATCTTGATTTTATTATTCTACTTCGAGATGAACTTTGATTTTGATGCACGACCCTGATGACTCCGGATGACCGATCCTGCTGAATTGGACTCAACCAATTTTACTTAATTTTGATCTTTAAAACATGGTTAAGACCAATTAGGTGTGACCAAGCTCAATTACTTGCAATTGACATAAAACATATCAGATTCTTACATTTATTTAGTTAATTATTATACCAATTTCATCAAAATTATTAAAACTAATAATAATAATTACTATAAAAATGCAACACATTAGATGCTAGTTTGTAGGAGCAAAGTTCGTCAAGTTTTGTGAAGGTTTGAATATTTTCTACCATTTTACATCCATGGCACACTCTTAAGCAAACGGTGAAGTTGAGGTAACCAATAAAACTCTACTTCAGAAGATAAAAGCAAGACTTGAAAGGATGAAAGGCACGTGGATGGATGAACTCTATCATGTACTCTGGGCTTATAGAACTATCCAAAGATTGCCCACTGAAGAAACCTCCTTCGCATTGGCTTTTGGGACAGAGGTAGTCATCCCAATTGAACTTAAACTTTCTTCAGCATGGATCAAAGTTTTTAATTAATAAATTAACTCACAAGACCTTAAAGTAAATTTTGATCTATTGGAAGAAAAGTAGGAGAAAGCTCAAATTTAGATGACAGTTTACAAGCAAAGGATAGCTCGCTACTATAACTCCAGAGTCAGAAGCAAAACATTCAAGGTAGGAGATCTGGTGCTTTGACAAGTCGATATTTCATAACCCCAAAGTCAAGGAAAGCTCACTTCAACATGGGAACATTCTTATGAGGTCGTGGAAGTTGTTCGATCGAGAACTTATTATCTAAAAGAACTTGGAGGGTTGATGTTCCTGCGATCTTGAAATTCAAAAAACCTATGGATGCACTGTCAATGACCATTTTAATAAAATTTTCTTTAACAATTCATGTTCTTAGGGTAAATTTGTAATGATAGGAAGTGATCCAACCGAGCTTCATTCCTAAATAAAGTAAAAAGCCTTCGATCATTTAAGATAAGAGGAGGATCTCGTCTTAGCATGGAAAAAAAGAGAGAGGCCCTTTCAATGGTCCCTTTTGTGCCCTAGTGATCTTGTAAGGAATAGGAGGAGAATCTCATCCTAACAATTATAAAAGCCCACTATGTCAGTAACAGGAGGAGAACCTCATCCTAACATAAAAAAAAAAAATCCTTTCAATGGCCCTTTTTGGTGCAGACACTAGAGCCACCAGAAGTCAGCAACATAATTTAGATTCAATTTGGATTGAAGAAGCCATATCAGAATAACTCTACTTTAGTTATTTTATTCTAGTCCTTTTGATTTAATCAATTAGTTTTTTTGATACATTTAATTTTGGGTCCGTAGGATCATACTTTGGCTTATTTTGGATTGAGCCTTATTTGGAAAGAGACCATCATAAAGAAGCAAGCTTGGTCCACATCATCTTAGGAGCCACCACCCTCCACACGCCCAGGGAGAAAATACACATGCTAGCATGTGCCATGCCTAAGAATCCTCATGCCAAGTTGTGCCAGGCATCAAGCACCCATATGGAGTTTCTTTTCTTTCCTAGGATTCCTTAAGAGTTCTTGATTTCTTACTTATTTTGTTAAAAGGCTGATTTCTTCCTTATGGTTCCATAAAAGATAGATATGATATATTATTGTATTTGAAAATCATACATAATATTTTACTTTTTTGTTGGGAGGGTTGATTTTTTTTTTGTAAAGAAAATAGAATTTCTAAAGAAATAGGACCCCTAGGGTCCTATATAAACTCATGTATCTTTTATGAATGAGACAATGAATGAATGTATCACTTTACAATTTCCATCAATACTTGTGTTGGTCACTTCGAGAGGGAGAGGGTGTGAGACCCAAAATTGCCCCACGAGGAGAGGATGTGAGGCCCATCTTTTTCTATCTCTTTAATCTTTATTTTCTTGAGATTCAGTGTTCTTACGATCTCGATTCATCTTCACCATCTACCTACATAAGTCTATTCCACTAAAAGAAGATCTGTCTCCTCCAAGATTTTCATCTATCATGCAGAGAGAGAAAAATGATCTATTATTCTATAGATCAAAAGTTGACAAGGACCTTCATTCCTTCTCAACTGATCTTTAATTTTTACATTTTTTTTTGATCCGATGTTGGTAAAGACCCAGTTCTATATCAATAGATCTGCTTGGTTAAAAGATTAAGAGTTCTAATCAGGGTAGTTTCTTAACTACCACGATCTGAATTCTTCTTATCTTTTTTTTGAATTTTCTTGCGGGCTTAATTTCTTGCTATCCTTCATTTTATTTATATTTTTTTTATAATTATTCATGAGCATGTTTAATTTTTGCTATCTGTTTATTTACTTTATTATTATTAGTTATTTATTGATCTCTAAAATGATATTCATCAGCATCATTTAGATTGATCATGCTTTGATCCCGTGTCAATTAGTCATGCCTCCTGAGCAGAGTATAGATAATTATACTGTCTATCCTAAAAATAATATGCCACGATCGGATGTGATTTATTGTTGATGAATGGAAGGAAGCTTTGTCTTTTCTCTTTTTTTAGGCTGTCCCACATCAATTTGGTATCGGAGCTAGATTGGTTAGGGCTTTAGTTTAAATTCTATAATTTAAAATTTCTGCAAGTTAAATTTTCATAATTTAAAGTTTATAATTTACTTCTTAATATTTTTTTTCTTTTTACTATATCTTATTCCTGCATCCTGGACTTGCATGACCACTAGATCAGATACCCAGTACCAACGTCCTACTTTCTCACCTAGTACCAACATGGATCTCAATACAGTAGCCATCATTAATGCCCTGACCAAGAAGTTTGATGATATGAAAGATTTTATGAAAACCATGAGTGAAAGAATAACAGTACTAGAAGAAGCTGAGCAAAGACAATCTGAACCTGAGTCTCTCCAACTACCTATAGGATAGAGAAGAAGAAACCTCGATCTAGATTGACCTATAGCAGCATGCCCCCATCATAACCAGTTCGATCAGGATGAGCATGTCCTTAGGAATGTCAAGATCAAAGCCCCAAGTTTTGATGGTTGTTTAGATCCGAGAGAGTGCCTAGATTGAAAATCGGGCATGGACCACTATTTTGAATGGTATGAAATGTCTGAAGCAAGGAGAGTTAGGTTTGCTAGGATGAAGTTGGTTAGGCAAGCCTGACTTTATTGGAAAAGTGTTGAACATCTTCTCAACTAGAGAAGATAAGATTTGATAGAAACTTGGGATGAAATGAAGAAGAAACTCAGAGAAAAATACCTTCCCACTTCCTACCAATGAAGACTTTTAGATCAGTGGCAGAGACTTACTCAAGAAAATAGATCAGTCACAGAGTACATCACGAGATTTGATGAGTACTTCATGAGATGTGGAGTAACTAAAGATAGGATTGTTACCTTATCTAGATTTAGAGCTGGATTATGAGAAGATATCTAGCGTGAGCTCTTTTTGGGAGAGGTAACCACGTTAGAACAAGCTTATCAACTTGCCCTAGACTTTGAAAGATTTTCTAAATATTCAACCATCCATCGTCTTGAACCTAGCTTGGTAACCCCTTTTGGATCGAGATCAAATACTATCCAGACTCCTAGTAATGGACCTCCACCTATAAATTCTATTATGAGAAAAGAAGATAAAGGAAAAAGAGTTGTAGGAGAGTTATCTAAGGGAAGTAGTTATCGATCCCACTGCTTCAAGTGCCATGGTTATGGTCATTTTGCTGAGCAATGTTCCAACGGATCATTATTTATGAAAGAATTAGAAAAGAAAACTCTAAAAAATATTGAGGAAAAAGTTTATGAAGCTGATCCAAACTTAGCCGAGCAGTTTGAGAGTACTGAGAAAATCCTAAGTTTTGTTGCACCGGAGTTAGACCTTAGGCTTGGAGTCATTAGGTATGTTCTAGCACAGACTAAGGAGAGTGAAGATTGGCGTAGGACTTCTATTTTTCATATCTTCATAAAATTTTATGATAAAATTTATAAGATGATCATTGATAGCAATAGCTGTATCAACGCCATCTCCACCGACACGGTTAAGTGATTAGGATTAGCTCTTATAGATCATCCCAGTCCATACCATGTGTCTTGGATAGATTTCTCCTCTATTTCCATCAAACTTAGATGTCGTGTTTCCATCCAGCTCCATTCTTATCAGGATCATGTTTGGTGCGATGTCTTACCCATGAAAGTTGAAAGTATCATATTAGGTCGGCCTTGGTTGTTTGATAATGATGTTACGATTTATGGCCGAATCAGCTCCTATGGTTTCACTCATAAGGGTAAGAAGATCACAATCAATCCTTTCCCACCTAAGGCTACCAATAGAAAGATAGGGAATAGACCAAAAAAAATATCAAAAAGAAAAGCCTCCATCTGATAGGTAATAAGGAATTAGAGATGATCGTGAGTAAAGGATCACCAGTTTGGATGCTTGCTGTAAGAGAAGTTCGTGAGGATCCTAAGATAGATCATCCCAAGGATGTGGTTAATAGGAGTCTTGAAAATTTGTTGCATTGCTTGATTAGGGAACATATGGGTAACTGGGATCTTTTATTGTCCCGAGTTGAATTTGCATATAATAGCTCTGTTAATAGGTCCATTGGCATGAGTCCTTTTGAAGTAGTTCATGGATATCAACCTAGAAAACTAATAAATCTTATCTCACTGCCCATGCATGCTAGAATTTTTGAATCTACAGAGTCATTTGCATAATATGTCAAGAGTTTACATAAAGAGATCAGTAAAAAAATTAATTTTAATAATAAAATTTATAAATAGAATACAGATTCTCATCGACATGCCTAAGAGTTTGTGGAAGGAGGCTATGTGATGGTTCGAATGAGGTTTGAATAATTCCCACCTGGAACCGTCAAGAAGTTACATGCTCAAGGAGCAGGTCCATTTAAGATTTTAAAGAAGATCGGATCAAATGTGTATGTTGTGGACTTACCTTTTGATTTTGGGATTAGCTCTACTTTTAACATTGCAGATCTCATCACCTATAAAGAGCCAACTTAGATACCTAGTGAGCCATTTGAGCCTAAACCAACCTTTGAGAGAGAGCCTATTTCTGAATGTCCATCAGCCAAAATGTCAAAGCATGATCAGATTGAGAGAATTTTAGATGAGTAGATCATCTCCACATGGAGTCGAGGCTATTAGTAGTACTTAGTTAGATGATGAGATCGACCGAAGTCTAAGGATATCTGGATCACTCGAGAAGAGCTGCAGCGTATTGATCCTAATTTACTTGAGTGTCACTAGAGCAGAATCGACCTCCACTCGATAGGGTTGAGTTCTTTCCACCCTGAGAGAATTGGTGCAGACACCAGAGCCACCAGAAGTCAGCAACATAATTTAGATTCAATTTAGATTGAAGAAGTCATATCAGAATAACTTTACTTCAGTTATTTTGTTCTAGTCCTTTTGATTTAATCAATTAGTTCTTTTGATGCATTTAGTTTTGAATCCATAGGACCATAATTAGGTTTATTTTGGATTGAGCATTATTTGGAAAGAGACCATATAAAGAAGCAAGCTTGGTCTACGTCAGCTTTGGAGCCACCACCCTCCACACATCTAGAGAGAAAATATACACGCCAGTATGTGCCATGCCTAAGGATCCTCATGCCAAGTTGCATCAGGCATCAAGCATCCACATGGAGTTTCTTTTCTTTCCTAGGATTTCTTAAGAGTTCTTGATTTCTTACTTATTTTGTTAAAAGGCTGATTTCTTCCTTATGATTCCATAAAAGATAGATATGATATATTATTATATTTACAAACCATACATAATATTTTACTTTTTTGTTGGAAGGGTTGAATTTTTTCTTGTAAAGGAAATAGGATTTCTAAAGAAATAGGACCCCTAGGGTCCTATATAAACCCATGTATCTTTCATGAATGAGACAATGAATGAATGAATCACTTTACAATTTCCATAAATACTTATGTTGGTCACTCCGAGAGGGAGAGGATGTGAGACCCAAAATCGCCCCACGAGGGGAGGATGCGAGGCCCATCTTTTTCTATCTCTTTAATCTTCATTTTTTGAGATTTAGTGTTCCTACGACTCTGATTCGTCTTCACCATCTACCTACATAAGTCTATTCCACCAAAAAAAGATTTATCTCCTCTAAGATTTTCATCTATCATGCAGAGAGAGAAAGAGTGATCTATTATTCTACAGATCAAATATTGACAAAGATCTTCATTCTTTCTCAACTGATCTTTGATTTTTACTTTTTTTTTTTGATCCGATGTTGGTAAAGATCCAGTTCTTTATCGATAGATCTGCTTGATTAAAAGATTAAGAGTCCTAATCAGGGTAGTTTCTTAACTACCACGATCCAGATTCTTCTTATCTTTTTTTTTGGATTTTCTTACGAATTTAATTTCTTGCTATCTTTCATTCCATTTATATTTTTCTTTTTGTAATTATTCATGAGCATGTTTAATTTCTGCTATTTATTTATTTACTTTATTATTACTAGTTATTTACTGATCTTTAAAATGATATTCATCAGCATCATTTAGATTGATTGTGCTTTGGTCCCGTGTCAATCAGTCATGCCTCCTGAGTAGAGTATAGACAACTATACTATTTATCCTGAAAATAATGTGCCATGGTTGGATGTGATTTATTGTTGACGAATGAAAGGAAGCTTGGTCTTTTTTCTTTTTTTAGGCTATCCCGCATTACTTTTATTCCCCACTAATCTTATTAGGAATAGGAGAAAAATCTTATCCTAACAAGAGTAAAAGCCCATCATATTAGGAATAGGAGGAGGATCTCGTCCTGACATGAAAAAAAGAAGAGAGGCCCTTTCAATGGCCTCTTTTATGCTCCAGCAATCTTGTAAGGAATAGAAGAAGAATCTTATCCTAACAAAGATAAAAATCCACCATGTCAGAAATAGGAGGAGGATCTCGTCCTGACATAGAAAAAAGGAAGAGGTCCATTTAACAGCCCTTTTATGCCCCACCGATCTTGTTAGGAATAGGAGAAGAACTTCATCCTAACAGGGTTAAAAGCCCATCATGTCAGGAACAAGAGAAGGACCTCATCTTGACATGAAAAAAGGAGAGTGATCCTTTCAACGGTCCTTTTGTATCCCACCGATCTTATTAGGAATAGGAGGAGAACCTCATCCTAATAAGGATAAAAGCCCATCATGTGAAGAATAGAGGAAGAACCTCATCCTAACATGAAAAAAATGAGAGAAATTCTTTCAATGGCCTTTCTTGTATTCTAGTGATCTTGTAAGGAATAGAAAGAGAACCTCATCTTAACAAGGGTAAAAACCCACCATGTCAGGAACAGAAGGACCTCATCCTGACATGAAAAAAAAGAGGAGAGGCCTTTTCAATGGCCCTTTTTTGCCCCATCGATCTTATTAGAACAGAAGAAGAACCTCATCTTAATAGGGATAAAAGCCCACCATATTAGAAATAGGAGGAGGACCTCGTTCTGACATGAAAAAAAGAGAAGAGGCCCTTTCAATAGCTCTTTTGTACTCTAGTATTCTTGTTAGGAATAGAAGGAGAACCTTATCCTAACAAGATGAAAAATCTTGTTAGGAGAACCTTGTTCATAAGCAAAGAGGACAAACATATAAGCCATGGAACAGAAACAATCATTCCAAGATGGTGTCAAACAAGAAAAAAAAGAGAAAAGGGGCTTAATAAGCATGAAATGGAGACAAAAAGAAATGTCCTTTCATTATACTTAGAAAAGTCCATTACATGGGACATCAAGTTCAATTACAGAAAAGAAGAAGAAGACAAAGTCCAACTTAGAGTTGGACTTCAGACTGCCAGCTCTAGCCATTACAAAGGAGAGTTTTAGGCCTTCTATTTTCTCCTCGGGTCTCTTTCTTGTCGCCAGGTGCTTCCTTAGCATCCTTTTCCATTTGTGTGACTCTTCCTCTATCTCTCTTAACTTATTCCTAAAAACTATAGATTCAGCTTCAGCATTCTTGACGTTGCCTTCTTGATAGGTCATCTAGATCCTCAGCTATTGTAGCTTGGCTGTTTTCTTTGCATATATCACCGACAAGTTTTCTAAGGTATTTCTTAAAGAAAGAACCTCCTCTGAATCTTTACATAAGCTAGCTTGGGCTTTATCAGACAACTGCTATCGAAGTCGAGCAATCTCATCATCAACCTTTTGAAGCTTTCTTTGGAGATTAGCGACTTGATCACACCAACCATATCTATATTTGTTATATGATTCTTCGATTGCCTTCAATTGATTTTGGATTTTAAAAAATCTCTTCAATCAATCCCACCCATATTCTTCTCGATCAATGGACCATGCCAAACTTCTTTCAAGCAGCCAAATCCTCTCCTGTGCCTCCCTCAACTGAACCTCAAGAAAACTAGCCTTGGCTATTAATGCCCAAGACATCTCACTCGCACGCTTCTTGACCTCTTCGAGCTCTTTATTTAGATGGTAATTTTTAGTATTATATTCTTTGAAGAGTTGTTTAGATGTTTGATGCAGATGATTGATTTCGATAGCCGCATTGGCATAATTCTTTTTTGATTTCTTATGTTCATCTTCTGTCTTCCCCAATGTTTTCTTGAGCTAACAAACTTCTTTTTTTAAATTTTTTATACAAGCTTTCAGGAAAACACCCTGTGGCAAGGGATCAGCTTCAACATGAGACTGCATTTTAATACATAAAAGCATTATAACACAAGGGTATTGTAAGAGAAAGTGCTTGTTTTTTTAATTAAAATATTCATGAGTATAGAAGAAAATAAACAAAAACAAAAAAAATACAACTATTTGGGACCTTCGACCTTTGGAGGAGTAGTAGAAGAGTTCAGCATAGCCTCAGTTGGTGCAGGTTTTTTAGTAGTAGAGGGAATAGATGTTATAGAAGGCATAGTGAAAGAAGGATCGATTGGCAGAAGATCGACAGTTGTGGTAGATGGTCTCACCTCATCATCAGAAGCTCCTTCATTTAGGAAGCTAAGATTGAGCTCAAAAAATTTGTCGGTCATATTTTTTTGGTAGAGCTCGAATCCCTTGTTAAAGGACAACCGGGCGAACTCGACCTTTATATTCTTCATCTCTGAGGAGGCCTTGAACTCCTCTACCACTTGAACCTTAGCCTTCGAAATCCACTCAAAGGTTTGCTGTTCCTTCTCCACCATCTCGTTCTCAATCTTCCTCTTTCTGATCTTTGAGGCTAGCTCCTCCTTCGCTTTCGTCAAAGCTTGCTTGGCATCTCAGACTGTCTCCTGAAGGCCCTTGACCTCGATCATTTTCTTCTTAAGGAGATGGTCGATCTTGACTTTCTCCTTAAGGAGGCGACTGATCTTGGCTTGATGTTCTTCCTGAGCCTTCACTGCTTCCAACCTCATGCGATTCATCATCTTAATATTGACGATCAGTTGGTGACCCATCTATAAAAATGATAAAGCAAGTTATGCAAATGAAGAAGCTCATAAATAGGTCAATCAAAAGAAAGAGATAAGATGGCTACCTCAAGAAAGGACTAAAGAGAGTCCCAAGTATGCTGCTCATAGTCGGCATCGATAATTTTGCCCACAACCTTAACCAAGGTACTCCCATCGATTAATTTCTTAATAATTTTCTAGTTGTGGAAGGAGTTTTCTTCCAAATTCTCGTCAGAATCATTGGACTCACTAGGATGGATCTTGTGCTTGACCTTTTTGGAGGCCATCTTTGCCTTCTTCTTTTTCACCCCCTTTTCCCACTCAATAGGAGGCTCCGAAGTTTGGACTTTGGCTGGAGGGCTTGAGGAAGTTGGAGATGCTGCAACCTCGGTGGTAGCGGTAGTTGCAGGGATGTCAACAGTGCTAGTGAGCATAGTGGAACTCGGGCTGCTGACCTTTGCATTTTTGAAAGGCTCACCAAGTACAGCATCCTTCCTTTTATGGTCTTAGAGTCCCTTGGAGAGCTGCTGAAGTTCACCCCCATCCATTTCTACAAAAAAAAAAGAATCATAATTAGAAGGAAGGATAAGAAAGTAACTAATAAAATTAAGAAATATACCTGCTAGATTAAAGGGTCTAAGGCTTAGATTGAATAGAGTTTGGTCTTTTATGAGCTTAGACAAAAGAGAAGCTCGATAATTTCTAAGTTTGCTGATGGAGTCGAGGTCGTCCTTCTCCAAACTAGGAGTTCGACGGACCGAATCCCTCAACTACCCCTAGGAAAGAAGTCCTAACTTAAGAGATGGACATGAAATAAAGAAAAAAAATTTCCTTTTAGTGATGAATGGAAGGAGCGCCTTTAAGCAACCTCTTCTTGCCAAACTAGGAGGACAGGTACCACCAATTCTTGGTTGTAGGATGGTATTTGAAGGTATAATAGCTACAAAATAAGAAAATGGATGGCCGAACTTTAGCCGAGATGTAAAGAGAAAGGAAACCTATAATGAATCTGAAAGAATTTGGAACCATGGAAGCAAGAAAAATATCTAAAAACTGAAAAAGAGCTGTAACAACAGGATGAATTGAGAGACAAAGTTCAGCACAAAGAGCTTCAGTGTACAAACAGAAGTGATCCGGGAGAGGAGCATAAGCTTGGTCGCTCAGCTCGAGAAGCTTCAATTCATACTCTGAAGGCACCCCATACTGGATCTTTATTAGAGAAAGATCTTCAAAGTGTAGAGAGCAAGGGATGATTTCAAGTATGAAAACTGGATGAGGTGCTATTCTATGCTCTGCTCCTACCTTAGAGTTGGAATTTTGGGAGTTCAGGTTGGCTGGACTCCTAGAATTGGTAGACCAAGATATTTCCAGAGATATTTGGATCAAAACAAATCTAAAAAATTCTCAAAAAATTAAGAAAAAAGGATAGTAAAATCTTGAAGAGGGGGAATAGTGAAACCCACTTAGGAAATCCAAAAAAGACCTAAAACATAAGTGAAAAATAGAGAAATTAAAAAAAAGGATGAGAGACTAACCTAGGTTGGACGAAGAGCTCGGGAAGGTGGAAGGTGGTTGAGGAGAACGTCAATGGCCGAAAAATCGTAGTGGAGGAAGAACAGAGTATGCAGAGGAAGCAAGGAGCAAAGAAAGAAGAAAGAAAGCTTAGATGGAAATAAGAGATCAGAAGAGGAGAAGGAATCTAAATAATAGAGAGAAACCGGATGCAGTTATGATTATGGGCCATTCTTTGCCAGTCCCGATCTACCACGTGTCCCGTCCATCATGCTCACCCTCGACACCTGACAAAGCAATAATTGTATTGTATGTGATGCTCCACACTGGATGAGTTTTTAAAGGAATGTGTCTTTTTGGATCATTCATATATTAAGAAGCTTCAATGCCAGAGGAAAAAAGCCAAGACTTTTTCGTCTCTCGAGAGTGGGAAAGTGGCAAAGAACTTTGATTGCTTCAATTTTTGTACTCCCATCATTTGAAATTCAAACTCGAGAGTAGGGGGACAAGTGTTGGGAGTAAAATTAGTCCTTGCCAAAGTTCTTAGCAGCCAAACTCCATTCTGTGAAAATCTATCAATCTTCTCAGCAACAACTCTTAACTGTAGAACTTGTCAAAAGCCTACTAAAATTTGACTAGATGATCTTGAACAATAAAGAGAAGTACTATTTTATGAACTTTGCTTTTTGACTCAGGATGAATAATAGGACTTTTAGCATCGAAGCCCTAACTCATCCAACCTTGATAGATAATGAATTCTAAGGGTAGTTTTGTTCTCATATTGCAAACGCCGACTCCTTCCAATCGTGCTTTTTTCGGACAAACTTCTTCCAGTCAGTTGTAGATTTGCTCAGTCTATAATGCACTCACTGGCTGAACTAGTCTAAAAAGACGTCATCATCAATGTGAGTTTAGTTCCTAATCCAGAACACAGCTACTTTGTAGATGTTGAACCTTAGTGCTCCTTTAATCTACTTCAAGCAATCCAGAACATCGGACGAACTACTTGAAGCAATTGAAACAATGTCATCAAGAAGTCTTTAAATCTTGACACTCACCTGTCTCAGCTCTCAGGCAATCTCAGACCTTCATTACCCTGACTAAACTCCTAGAAAAACTATCCTTGATTAGCCGACCAAACTTCTCCAAGTCATCGAAGGAAGTACCGATAGATTATAACCAACCCCATTAGGTCCAGTTCATCCTCTATCACTTAACAGTCGATCTCCAAGTTTAGTCAGCCTCGAGTTCTTCATCCTGATACATACAATCTTGCATATGAGTGTAGAGGTTCTGCCCAAACTCCTACTATGAATCTCCAATAAACTAGCGAGTCGTGATAAATGACAATCTACTCTCCATAACAAACTTCATGTGGTCCTAACGATCCACTAGCATGCAGTTATGGTTGTTACTATCAATTTATTACATGCTTCATCTCCATAAAGGACTCTCCAGATATGCTTTTCCTCTCTAAGCTAAAAACTCTCTGCTCTTACTCTATTCATTTTCTTCCTAAGTACTCCATTCTTGTTGGGCAAGAGAACTAACTTGACCATCGGAGGATCCTACCAGAGCCAACTTTGGTCAGGACTTCATCTTACAGGACTTGTTAGATGTGTGCTCTAGAAGTCAAATTGGCTAACACTTGTAATACACTTCTAAGGATAATTTTATAATTTTGATTATAAATTAATAAAAGAATAATTTTCTATCATAGTGTGTATTTAAAGTGTATGTGATACATTCTTTGAGTTAATGGTAATGACAATTCATATTTTTAAAGAGTTAAAAATTTAAGACATGAATTTTTATAATTAACTCATAAATTGCTCCTGATCGTAGGATCATCACGAGGATGGTAATTGATCTGAAAGATTGGTGTACGATCGCTTTCTTTGAGTAGATAAGTCTTGAGTCAATGGTGTGGAGACACTGAAGCGAGAGTATAGGTACTCATTAGAAAATGAGGGCACTAAGCATGACCACCTCGAGCATTCATAAGGAAGTCTAGCTTCTCATCGATGACTGGCTCGATGTTATAGTAGTGTGTCTAATTTTTTAACCTAAGGTGCATCAGCAATTCACCTTGTGGGTGTTGTAGTTTGACTACACCATAACTTGATCTCCTAGCCATTCAAAATTATGAGGTATATGTTGGCTATAGTACGTTCATTGTAGGAATTGGATTGCACCAATAAGGGATCTATCTACCTCGGTAGATGAGGAGTAGCCCTATGATGATCATGAGAATAGAGTCCATAAGCCCATGGCCATGTTAGAGTGAAGATGATAGAAAGAGTTTCTATAAAGGATTTCACATAGAACTCAAATTGAATGATTAATTCATATGATGGATACTGGGTTTGATGAGTTCACCTTAATCCTAATCCTATTGGGGCTCAAGATAGAAGAACCCATTCACACAGATAGCTACATTGAGAGGTTCACTTTTAGTTCTGATGGATTGCCACCATATACTGCTAGGTATCGTTGGTAGATTTTGGAAGCAATTAGAATGATTTTGATGATTGATCATTCTAATTGTATGAATCAGAAAAGTTCTAGTCCATCGAAAGGTGTTTCGATGATGTCGATGATGGAGATCACGACATGTCTCATTACCATACAGAACTGATCCTAACTGGATCACACAAATAAGGGTTTGGGTCTAGATTTCATCAATTGAGCTAACCTAGTTCGATTGATTTGGATTAGATCCAATCAGGTTCAAGGTAATCGTGCTAGCACACAATTGAGCATGACTTTCTCCTTCTATAATCTTTCTCATTCATCGCAACTGAGTGAAATTTGATTCAACCCATTCTTATATCTTGAATAAGTTTATTTTCATTTGACTAGAATAAGTTTAGGTTAGATTAATTATAAAAATTAAATTCATTCCTAGTGTAATTGGACCAGGGTTAATAGTTGACCCAATTGAGAGAATTGAGGATCATGTGATTATAGAATTTTAGAAATTTTTATAGAAATCATTTTGCTTTAGTTTTTGGATATGTGATAGGACACAAGTTATTCTTTGGGTGTACAAAATTTTGTAATTTTAGGAGATGCCTAGATAAAGTTTTGTAAGAGTTTGATTTGGATAAAACTCTTAAGGGAAGAGTCCTAGATGCACATGGATTCTTCCTTATTCTTTCGTGCCGCCACCTTCTAGATGGATTTTTGGCATCAAAACTAGATGGGATCTAGGATTTTTCATGTAGATCAGGTCCAAGAGTCCCAATGGTTGAATTAATAAGGTTTTTGATCAAAATGGCACTCTTTATGGCAGTATGTCGAGTATAAGAACTCTTCTCATGAAATTGCCTCAACGAAATTTATGTTTTTCACATCCAAAGGAGCCTTCCCTCTGATATCCATGCCCCCTCTATCCTCTCTCTCCCTCTCTTCTACATGCCTAAAAGGTTAGGCATAAATCTAAGTTGAAGGTGCAAGGTTTTTAGCACAAGATTTAGCATTTATGCGACGGTATTCGTGAGACGAATAGGCTGCCCTCAGAAGTTATTTTGAAGGCTTTTCAAATCAGATCCAGATCTAATTTTTAGAGAAGAGATTCATGAGGAGAAGATATTCTGATCTTGCCCAAGTGAATATCGGTAGAGGCTAGGCACATATGTGGCTCCTTCCAAAACCTTAGGAATCAACATGATCATTGTAGGATAATTAAATTACCAAATCAAGTACTTAAAATTTAATTTAATTTAATTTTATTTTTAACTTTTAATATTAGATCTCTATGATCATATTTAAGAAATCTCAGATCTAATTAGAATTTTAGAATTTTTTTTTAAATATTTTTTCAGATCCAATCAAATCTAAATGATCCTGTGTTGGAAAAACTGGTTTTTCCACTAGCTGGTATCAGAGCTTGGTTATAGTTCTTTAGATCTATTTTAGATCTAATTTTATTTTTTATTTTTAATATAATATTAAAAAGTTTTAGATATCACATCAGATATGATTAGATCTAAAATTAAAAAATTAAAATTAAATCATTTAGATCTAATATGTATGAGATGCATGAATAGACTGGGAATAGAATACTTCTATGTGTAGTCTAGTTTAATCATATTGTTAATTTGATTAAATATAATTTTAGATCTATTTAATTTTTATTTTCTTAATATTATAACTATTATAATTAGATCTAAAAAATAAAAAATAAAGTTTTTAATTTTTAATTTATTCATATGTGATATGAAAAGATGCATGTTTATACTAGTTGTAGAATAGTTCTACAAATTATCTAGAATAGTTTTATTTTAATATGATCAAATTTAAATCTATTTTTTAGATATTATATATGATATTTTAGATCTAAAAAATATGCATGTTTAATTTAGTAATGATACAGAGATGTATGCAAAGCATGTATTAGTTAGATATTAATTATATCGTGATTATGATCTAGATCTAACTATTCTGTAGATTATTAATTTTTTTGATTAAGGCATTCTCCTTGGCCGTATGGTAATAAGATAAGTAGGATTCCAAGGGCCTCTCCTCCTATTCAATGGGGGATTTCTTATGCGGTTAGGGGTGTTTGCGCGTTGTCCTTAATAAAGAAATCAGAACTTATTTTCTTGCAAACGTCTAGTCATAAAATCTAAATTTTGATACATGTTGTTTATTAGTGAACCAACTTAATTAAGAATTAAGATTATAAACTAATTAGATCTAAAATAAGAATTTTTAGATTTAAGTATTTTTATAAATTGGGTTCGGGTGGGTAGCTAATTAGGTCTAGCAGTGGATTAAATCAAATAAAGAGTTTGGTAGGTGGGATCAGAGTGCTATAATTGACTAGCCAAATAGTTGTTATGTCTGAGTCACGGTCGACTCAGCCACATGTGATCGATCCAATTAAGATCTAATTTGGCTCTATGGTTCGAGCATGGATTATAGGCTAATCTGATTAGTTCTGATTTAATAATTTAGTGTCTAAGATAGTTTGGTAGATATATCGATTAATTTTTAATTAGGAGCTACTCGATCTGAATGCATTTTTATCAAGTTAATGGCAAATCCCTTCCATCGGTCTCACTTATCTGACCATTTGTGTCAATCCAATTCTGGTTCTGATTTGAGGTGGCAACAGTTCAAGCTAACCATGCCACTAGGCTTGTCATAACCGTTATGACTGAGTCAAATCTAAGAGACCTAAATTGAATCTCCCCTAAGAAAAGATTAAGTTAATTGATTTTCCACCATTGTAGATGTGCGGGCCCTTCCTGGGGTTGATTGTTCTCAGCTGGTTACAGTAGTTTAGTTGCATCAAAAAAATGCAATCACGTCTATTAGGCATTCGATGCTATGGGTTGGAGGATGGTTTGAGCTCAATATTTTGGATACGATGGGGGACCCAATCAGAATCAATTCATGCAAATGATGGTCTGACTTAACTAAGGAGTGGATAATATTTCAACAGTGTGGTGAGATTCTTGAATTAGAAACTTAGATTAGTGCACCTGATTAGATAATATTGATAAGAGTTGTCCACTCATCGATTGATCCATCATAAATAACTGTGAGGTGAGGTGGTAAGCCAGTCTGTGGGACCAGACCACCCACTAGAAATCAATTGATCGTGAAGATTTTTGCATTTCTGCCCAGGAAGTGTAGGGATCGAAGAAAATAGTGAAAGCTTAATTTATTTAAAAAATAAAATTTTTAAATAAATTGATTAAGTCTAATTATAAAATCTAATTAAAAATTTTGACTCTCTATAAAAAAATGTTTGCATCCAATTCACTAGCCCGTATCCTGGACACCTATAGACTGACCGGACCCAACTTCAAGGATTGGATTTAGAACTTTAAAATTATTTTGGATTTTGAGAAGTTGACTCATATGTTGGAATAGGATCCTCCCACTTTACCAGCCCATCCATCCGCTGATCAGAGAGCGTCTCTAGAGAAGTGGATGGATGATGACAACAAAGCCAGGTATTACATGTTGGGCTTGATGTCTGATGAGCTCCAGCGCTAACATGAAGACATTAAGACTAGCCACCAAATGTTGGCTCACCTGCAAGAGTTGTTTCATGAACAAAGTCGTGCAATCAAATATCAAGTCACTAGAAGACTTTTTAAGGCCCAAATACGAGATGGGCAGTCGATTCAAGATCATTGTTTGATGATGATCAAGGACTTAGAAGAGCTTAAGAAGCTCAGTGTCTAGTTGAACAAGGATTTATAGATTGATATAATTCTACAATCCTTGACTGATGCATATGGATAGTTCATCATGAACTACGATATTTATAAACTACAGAATATTTTGTCAGAACTTATGAATATGCTGGTTACTGTTAAGCTTTCTATGAAAGCTTCTAAAGGCTTAGTACTTGCTGTGGAGCGGACTTCTTTCAAGAGAAAGTCTTTTGGAAAGAAGAAGAAGTCCATAAAGAAGCAGAAGATGGATGGTGGGAAGAAGAAGAAGATAGAGCCAAAGAAAAAGGCCACTGAGAAAAAAAAATATTTTCATTACAACATAGATGGTCAATAGAAGCAAAACTACCTCTTGTACCTGGCCAGCCTAAAGATCAAGAAGGAGGTAGGTCCTTCTGGAGTTATGTTCGTTATAGAACTAACCTTATGATTTCTTCTACACTAGTTGGGGCTGACTCTGTCAGTGCCACTTATGCACTCTATGCAGGTCTTGAAAGCCAGGAGCGAGGGATGGAGAATGATCCTACATATGTTGAAAATAGATGCAAGAGTTGCGCAGTAGTAATAGAAAAACGCTATCCTCTGCGATTACGTGTAGGATAGATTGTCTAGAGACTTTTTATGTACCGTATGAGCAAAATATTTATTCCTTGTTTCATTTTAGCATAGGAATGCTATGGTAATTAGTTTCTTAGGACCATATAATATTTTTTATGAAAAAGAACTAGAAATTATAAGTGTTTTCTTATAAACGGTCTCTATACAGTTACATATTCGTAATCGTTTCTATTTTCAATATCGAGCAAATGTGAATGCATAGGATCAAACAATCTAGGATGAGTCTAAACATAGGTATCATGGCACGCTAGGCTGAGGCAATACTATGCGAAGACAATAACAAAATAAAAAAGAAATTAGCTATTGAGTTCGTTGATTTGATCAATTCCGATTTATGAATCATGCTCTGGCAAAAATGACAAGCTCCTTTGTAGGTACATAGAAAAAGGGCCAATGAATACTTGTCCCTGAGTACATACGGATGTGTGCAGTAGTTATTGATGTATCGACTAGAGGCAACTATGTCTACTTCATCATCTTACCTGATGATTGTATCTCAATATGAGTATCGCGGTGAATTTTTGATGCGACATAGAATCTAAAGATTGAAAAGTCAAAAATTCAAACATGAAGTAGAAGAACAAATCGAAAAACCTATTAAGTTCTTCAAACAGATCAAGGAGTGAATATACTAGTCAGATCGACTACTTAAGCAAAATGGCAATAAGCTCTCAATGACCGCCAAACTAAATCCTGAGACTCAGAGAAATTTAGAAGGAGAAATCTGAAAACCTTATTAGATACGCGTCCGATATGACTGAGCTTCAATGGACCGTCTTGATTTTGTTTAGGCATATAGTCTAATGAATCGCTATACGTAATTTACTAATAAAATTTCCCCTAAAATCATTCTACCACAAGTCCGTATGAGATTATCCGCCCCAAAAAAAATGATGAAGAAAAAATCCAATTCCTCTTGAAGCAAAAACCCCCCGTCTCAATTTAGGGTTGTCGGCTCATGTCAAAGAGACATACAGGTAGATCAAGTTCAGAATAAGGTTCTTTAGAGCTCGGTTCATAGCATATCCAAAAGAATTTATTAGGAATACTTATTCTATATTTTGAAAGACCGTAAGGTAATTATGTAAGGCGAGTATGCCATCCTTTCTTGAAAATAGTTATTATGCAAGAGTGGCATCGAAACGGCAGAAGGCCCGAGGAAAAGAGGTCCCCAAAAAGCTATATCTGAGTTAAGATCCAGAGTATGAAACGTCTCAAATCAAGTAGTGAGCCATCCAATCACTATCTCCTCTCCTCATAGATCAAAAAGAATTTTCTATTTTTCTTAAGGTACTTAGGTACTTTTCAAAGGATGTAGAGAAAATGTTCTCCATGAAAATGGTTCATGGTGATGATCCCACTATGATGAAGAAAGAATTAGATATCGACTTCGAAGAAATGAATCATAGACAAGAAGTCTAGAGATTAACTCATGCACTACGAACCATCGCAGAACCGTTTGGCTAGAATCCTCTAAGGTAGTTAATCACCGTATATGGTTAATAATCTCAACAAGAGGAAGATGGGATGGCAAGATGAAATATATGGAGAACATTGCAGGCTAGGTTGTGTACGAAACGGGTAAAGTCAGGTTGAAGGCATTGACTATCAGATAACCTTTCATCAGTAGGTATGGCTAAATCATCTCTATCTTGCAGCATTGCTGTTCTGTTGCAGTCCTATTCTTGATTTAAAAATATGTAGATGGACGTGAAAAGGCTTCTTAAATAGATATCTTGATGAAAATATCTGAGATGTGAATCAGCTGCTAGATTTCAATATCCTACATGCCTAGTTGATAGCATAAGGCTACAAACTGCAAAAATCCATCATGGTACTTAAGCAAGCACTCTCGAGTCTAGAAGCTTCATTTTAATGAATAACAATCAAAATATTTGGATTCATACAAGAATGAGGAAGAATCAGTGTATTCAAACACCTAGTAGGAGCGCTTTTGTGCTTCCTCATAGCTGTATGGTATGACCATCTTCTGTAAGGCACAAGTATTTAAGTTCAATATGATTCATACGATAAAAAGTGATTTAAAGTTCTCTATGAAAGACCTGAGAAGAGTAGCATTAGTATTAAGGAAATTTAGGATCATGGGTAGATCGATGCGGATGCTTGGTCTCTCACAGAAGATGTAATAGAGGAGGTATATCTAAAAGGTTTAGTCATGGAAAATTCAAGATGAGATTGGTGCCCTTCAGACATGGCATTCATCTCTCCAAGAAGATGTGTCCAACACAACCTGAGGAGTATTGAACTGCATGAGCAGGATGCCCTATCTTCGACAATAGGAGCCTCAATGTAATGCTCATGCTATGTACACGACCTGATATGCCACGCTGGTGAGTGTCACTAGAGATATAATCAGCGAATCCAGATGAAGGAGTTAGACTAATCTTGAGAAAATCGATCCATTAAGGAGTACTCTTTGAGAAGGACTATAGGATTTGTTACTAATTGGTAAATGGAGACTCCAGCGTCTAGGTTTACAGACTTAGATTTTTATGTCCTGATATGGAAGATAACAAATAGTCCTTGAAGATGATGTTTGGTAAAGTGGTGGTGCTAGTAGCTGAAAGTTTTTTCAAGCATCTGTGATATTAGATTTCACAATGAAAGTCAGAGTTAATCGCGTGCATTCGAAAGGAACTAGCAGGCCATTCTGGAATCAGAAGTTTAGCGCACAGAACTCAGAGTAATGCCTATATAGATGCTAATCCCATAACTGTGACAACAATGGTGCCAGTAAGCCCTATCCTAAAGGACGAGGTCTCGCCAGGAAATCATAAGCAACATCGAGTGGCGTAGATTTCAACTCTTATTCGTGATACCTGGACGGCTCGAGAAGTGACATCAATCATTAGACCTGGTCGACTCTGCAGATGAACGTATTTGCGTACTACGAGGCTTATTGGCTCAGTAGAAAATCGAAGCCCATCCTTGAAAGATGGAACTTAGATTATAGCCGAGATTGGCTTTAGGTCAAGTGGGAGTTTTGTTAATGTATGCCAGAAGCTCATGATTCTAACACTTGTATACAAACTTCTAAGAGATAATTTTTAAAAAATTTTAACTATAAATTAATAAAAGGATTATTCTATCATATCATTATTTAAAGTGTATGTGATACATCTTTGAGTGAATTAGTAATGATAATTCATATTTTCAAAGAGCTAAAATTTAAGAACATAATTTTCATAATTAACTCATAAATTCGCTTCCATGTATGGATCATTACAAGGATGAGATTGATCTAAGTTGGTATACGATCACTTTCTCTTGAGTAGATGAGTCTGAGTCTATGGTGTAAGAGATACTCAGACGTAGAGTATAGGTACTCGTTAGAGAATGAGGGCACTGAGCATGACCACTCGAGCATTAATAAGAAAATCTACCTTCTCATCGAGGACTACTCGATGTTAGTAGTGCGTCGATTTGACCTAAGGTGCATCGATATTCATCTTGAGGGTGTTGTAGTTTGACTACACCATATACTGCAGTCTTCCTAGCCATCATCGAAATTCTGAGACGTATGTTGGCTATAATACGTTCATTGTAGGAATTGGATTGCACCAATAAAGATCTATCTACCTCGGTTGAATGAGGAGTACCCTACGAATGCATAAGAATCGAGTTCATAAGCCCATGGCCATGGTAGAGTGAAGATTATAGAAGGATTTCCTATAAAAGGTTTCACATAGGACTTGAATTGAATGATTAATTATTAATGATGGATATGGGTTTGACTGAGTCACCTTACCCGAACCCTATTGGACTTAAGATAGAAGAACCTATCACACAGTAGCTACACAAGAGGTTACTTTCAGTTTCGATGGGTTGCCACCATATACTACAGGTATTGGCTGATGGATGGAGCAATAGAATGATTTGATGATCGATTCATTCTAACTGTATGAATCAGAAAAGTTCTACCATCGAAATGATATTCGATGATGTCGATGATTGGAGATCACTGAGATATGTTCTCCATGAAACTGAACCTAACTGGAATCAACAAACAGAGGTTAATATCTGGATTCATCAATTAAAGCTAACCTTGTCCGATGATTTGCAATTAGATCCAATCTAGGTTCAGAATCGGCTAGCACACGATTGAGTCGACTTCTCCTTCTGAATCTTCTGATTCATCCGCAATGAGTCGAATTTAAATTTGAACCATTCTTGTATCTTGAAATGAGTTTATTCATCTAACAGAAAGTCAGGTCAGAATTAATAAGAAATAAATTCATTCCTAGTTGCAATTGGACTAGGGTCAATAGTTGACCCAATTAGAAGAATTGAGGACACATGTATAAAGAAATTTTAAAATTTTAATAGAAATTATTTTACTCTAATTTTAGTTATGTGATAGGCATGAGTTATACTTGGTGTGTCAAAATTTGTAATTAGGAGGTGCCTACAACTGGGTTTGTAAATAGAGTTTTGATTTGGATAAAACTCTTTGAGGAAGAGTCTAGATGCCACATGGACCTTCCTTATTCTTCATGCCACCACCTTCTAGATGGATTTTTGGCATCAAATAAAATGAGATCTAGGATTTTTCCTGTAGATCAGGTCCAAGAGTCCCAGTGGTTGAATTTAAAAGAGTTTTATAAAAAAGGACTCTTAATGGCGCTATATCTAGTACTAAGAACTCTTACAGAAATTGCCTCAATGAATTTATTTTTTCTACACCAAATGAGCCTTCCCTTTGATATCCACACCACTTTACTACTTTATCCTCTCTCTACATGCCTAAAAGATAGCATAAATCTAAGTTGAAGGCCAAGATTTTTGTCACAAGATTCAGCATCTACGCGACTGTTTGTGAGACGAATAGGGCTATCTTTTAGAAGCATTTTGAAGTCTTTTCAAATCAGATCTAGATCTGATTTTTGAAGAAGAGATTCATGAGAAGAAGACATTCAGATCTTGTCAGAGTGGATACCGATAGAGGCCAGATGCATGCGTGGCTCCTTCTAGAACCTCAAAACTCAATAGGATCATCGAAGGATAATTAGATTACCAAATCAGATACTTAAAATTAAATCTGGATTAATTTTTATTTTACTTTTTTAAATTCAATTCATATCATCAGATCTTTTAATAAACTAGAACTTAATAAAATTTTAGAAAAAAAAATTTAAAATATTTCTTCAAATCCAATCAGATCTGAACGATCCTGTGCCAAAAAAATAGGTTTTTCCTTCATCATTGATGTCCCCATCTTCTCTAGCTCCAGCAGTCTTCAGCATTAGTACCATTTTTTGCACCAACATATGCAAATAAGAATAATCAAAAAATAAAAATTTCAAGAAAAAAAATATAGCTCCAACCTAAGCAAGTTTTACTAAAATAATAAATGACATAAAGTAGATAGAAATTCCTAGAGTCATCTGACAATATTATGGCCAAGAAATTATCCTATTACAAACTTTAAGAATTGGAGATCATATAATATCAGCATATAACATAAAAAATGATCAAAATCTTCCAAATTTAAAAGGAAAATTCAAATTCAAATCATAAAGCAAAAATGAGAGAGAGGATAGCAAAGAAAACTCACTGAGATCATCTTCCCCTGAACCTCTCCTACCGACCCTTCACCAGACTCTAGGCCAAAGCTCATGGAGTAGAACATCGATAGATCTCTTGCCAGCCCCTTCACCAGCTTCACCCTCTTCTTCTCCCCCTTCTTACTCCCCTGGCACCTAGCTAGTGACATGTAGTACTGTAGGTGCCCCTCATCGGACAACCGTCCATCGGAGACCCCACTCTGCCATGTTGAAATCCTTGTACTCCTTCGACCATTAGAGGAGGAGAAGGAATTACCAGCACAACCTGGCTAGATTCTAGAGCTGGAGGTTGCCAGAGAATGCCAGAGTGCAGCACTGTTGGCTTCCATTGCACAGTTTCTGAGGGGATCCAACTCTTTCATTTTGGAGCAATGGCAATTTATACGAGGGGAGGGATAAGAAATTATTAACTTAATAATTTCTTCAGCTTTTCATCCCTTCACACTGACGAAGGAGATTTTTTTAAATTATTATTATTTTTGATCAATAGATGGATGATCAGATCTTTTTAGTATGAGTGCGGCCCAAAAAATTATAATATAAAATATCACATAATGCCCGAGGACATTCATCACCTTGGCTCCAAGCCAAATTATCGGAGTGATTGACAATAAAGGTGGTGACCCAATCTGCGGTGCTGTTTGCCTTCCTATAGACTTGGTGAATAGTTATCGTAGTGAAGTGATAGAATGACTCCCAAATATCATGGAGTAGAGGGTGAATGTTCAACTGCTTCATGTCACCCTAGATCTAGCAAATAATGCTAGTAGGATCATCCTCGATGTAGATTCGTCCATATGTAGCACATGTCGAGCATAGATGATGCTAGCTTATGCAGCCCATAACTCCGCATTAGGGATCGATAGCTCAAGGAGCAATGATCCTCCAGCTATGAGAAGCCTGCCATTTGGGCTGTGGATAACATACCCTGCACCCCCTTTACTAATTCTGACATTGCCATCAAAATTGACCTTGAAAAATCCTAAGGGTAGGGGCTCCTAGGAGATGAAAATCATCCTATGGATCGGTACCTATGCAGCAAGGAAGTCCTAGGATCTTGGGGCCACAAGGCACTATCCAGTAGTGTCAAAACAATCTTACTCCTCCATAATATAGTAGGCTCTATCCAATACTCGATGCGTAGGCACAGTCTCATCCTCAAAAGGCAAACTATATTTGGAAAGCTAGATCTGATAGGCAATGTATGCCAATCTTCTTCCAGAGGGCTGTCCATAATCGAACTATGATAGATCATGTCCAGGAAGTGTTGGGAATTATGTTCCAAAGCCAATCATCAGCTTGTTGATAGTTGAGATATTTTAATTAATTTATTAATTAATAAATTTTTTTTGGTATCTTTTTCATCATAAGTTTACATCTTCTAGTAAACTCCATTGTTGTGATGAAGTCCTCAGGACTATTTAGTTTTGATAAAGAAAGGATTTATCGATTAGTCCTTAAATTTATTCATGACCAAATGATAGACTGTTAATTAAGATGATAGCGTCTATCAAGCATAGGTCGCTATATGCCATATAGATAGATTATCCTCTTAACCAAGGAGTGTGAAGATACTGATATAGCATATAGGTGAGATGTATGGGTGCACATCATTGAATGTGATCAACTCTATAGCATTCTGCTCTCAAGACTATCTCTGATGGGATATAGGTATAAGTATCCCTTAGACTTGAGATCACCTCGGTGACTTACAGCGACTCACTGTGCTTTGATATCGGACTAACAAAATTTTTAATTCAGCAATGGAAGGCTTCTGGGCACAGTCAAGTACTTGCAAAGTCAGAGTGTGATCAAGATGAAATTGACCACTCCAAGAGTTGGAGAAGAATGTATCATTATATTTCAATATAGCAAAATCTTGGCCAGGATAATCCATCAGATGGATTTGATATTATGAAATAGAATGTGGACAACCTGATCAGAGTTGATAGTTAAACTCTGAGATGTTCTATGAGGATTATGGTCAAGGAGATGAATTATATGAAAACTATATCTGCATGGGTTCTAAGGATGGTGTTCTACACCTTCGACTTATCCGACCATCGGGTATCATTGCTAGATGGTCACTTTGATTGATATAAATTTTTATTTCTATACTATCAACTTAAGTTTGGACCCATGAGATCACACACATTAGAGTTCACGTTCTGATCGGATGGTTGATCAGCGATTTAGAATCATTTTAGGATTAAATGATCAATATGATTGATGTTAGACCTAGTGCAAGTGTTGTAGGAGGATCGATTAGCAATTCGATTGCTAATTAGCTTAATTTGATTAAGTCAGGAGATTGAGATTAAATTTAATTAAATATAATTTAATTAGATTTGGTTTGGGCTTGATTGGATCAAATTCAATTGGTTTATTGGATAAGCCAAGTGCAAGGAAGAACTAGTCTTAGTCTAACTAGGATTTGGGTCAATCCAATTTTCTAATTTGATTAAAAAATAAATTAAAATTAAATCTAATTTAATCTAATTTAAATAAATTTTTAAATAGATTAGGATCTTATTTAATTGGGTTGGGTTACTCTTGTTTTTATTTGGTTAAAAGATCTTGTTTGATCAGGTCAAAATAGGAGTCCTAGTGTGACTAGGACTCCCTACTTCTTACGCCACCTAATCCTCATGCCTCACCCCTTTCTCTTTATATTTTTATGTGAAATTCTCCATTCCCAAAGGCTTCTCGTGCCCCCTTTCTCTCTTCTATTTCTTATATGGAAGTTTGTTGCATGACCAAGTCAAAAGGAGAAGTTGATTTCGTTTAGGATTCTATGAGATAGAATTCCTAGTCAACTAAAAGTCCTCCTTCCCTTCATGCCACCACTTCCCTTATTTCTGTCTCTCTCTCACATTTTTTTTGAGTTTATTTGCATCCTCCCTTGCTAGTCTATGGCAAAAAGAAAAAAAAGGTGGGGCGCCCAAGAGTTGGATGCCCGAACAACTTTCCTTATTTAGTCCTTCCTAGTCTAAGTTTTTAACCTAACTTGGACTCTGCATATATCTTTATTTTAAAAGAACATTTTGCTAAAATTTTCATGAATTATGGGAATTTGAGAGGTCTTTTTAGTGTAGAAAAATTAGAGAAAAATTTATCTAGGTTGTGGAGATATTATAAACACAAATCAGGATGTCTAGAAAAAGAACAAAGAAGAAGAATAGGGTCTTCTTATAGGGTTTTTATTTTAGATCTCTTCCTCTCTTTTTTGTGAGCTTTTGAGAGGAGCCTCAGCATTACAAATCTTATTATTTTTCTTTTAATATTTTGAAGTATCCATGTTTTGAAGAAGAAAGCATCGGATCGACCATCGAAGAGAGATCAATATAGTGCTAGCATATTGTGCTGATTTCCTGCATTAGGATCTCTGATTGTATTTATGGGCTCATGTGGATGACTCCTAGAGGCTGGACACATGTGTGGCTTATGACTTAATCCTCAAGCCTGGATCAACAAGTTAGAATATCTAACTTGCTCAGGTAACAGATCCGATCTATTATTTTATAGCTGTATTAGATGTAGTATAGATCTAGATTGATATGATCAACATTTTCTTTCTTATTTAATTTTTAATTTTTGATTTAAATATAATGCTATAATCATATAATAAGATCTTAGATCTTAGGTATTTTAGATTAATTTTGATTGATTTTAATCTTTCGCTTCCTAATCTTGAAAAAGTTTCAAGATCTAGTCCTGAAACCCTAGATCTTGTTCCTTCAGAAAGGAGGGAAGGTAGGTGTCAGCAACTACACCCCCGATCGGGCCACCTACCATCCTCCAAATCAGCTACACCTTAGGACCATGGAGGAGGGCATGCTTTGTTGAGAAGGAGATTTTATTCAAAGTATGATGGACTACACCTCTTTGTTTCTTTCTTTTTCCCGTAAACAGACGGTCACATCACTTTGACATGGGCACAATCCATAAAATCAAAATATAAAAGATCCCATAGAGCTAGTGGGCACATCTCATTAAATCTCCAGATCTAGTCTCCAAAGTGCTCCATAACATAAAATGTGATCCAACCTACCATGCTATTCGCTTTTCAAAATATATGCCAGACAGATATATGGTTGTGTTAGATGTATGCCCTAAAAGCCAAATTGGCTGATACTTATAAAATATTCTTAGAAATATTTTATATTATTAACTTTTATATTAATAAAATTAGATTATTTTCATTCATAATATATTTTAATAGTATCTATGAATCATCCATTGGATTAATGAGTATGATAACATATATTCTCAAGAGTTGAGAATTTGAGATGTATTATTATAATTAACTCATAAATTACTTTCGATTGTAGGATCATCATAGGGATGGTGATCGATCTAAAAGATTGGTATATGACCACTTTCTTCAAATAGAAGAGTCTTGAATCTATGGTATAGAGACACCGAAGTGGATGCACAGGTGCTTGTTTAGAATAAGGATACTGAGCATGACCAATCACGAGCAATCAAAAGAAAGTCTATCTTCTCAGCAATGATATGCTTATAACTATAGTTGTGTGTCTAGTTCTCTAACCTAAGATGCATCAACTATTCATCTTGAGGGTGCTATAGTTTGACTGTACAATAACTTAGACTTCTAGCCATATGGAGTCTTGATGTGTATATTGGTTGTAGTATGTTCATTGTAGGAATTAGTTGGACCAAGATATGATCTACCTCGGTAGAAGAGTAGTAGTCCTATGAAGATCATGAGATTGAGTCCTAAAATCTATGGTCATGGCAGTGTAAAAGATAGAAAGATATTTCTATTGGGCTTCACATCGGACTCAAATCAATTGACTTTAACATATGACAAGAATGTGGTTTGACCACTCATCCTTAACCTCCATCTTGTTGGGAATCATGATAGAAGAATTGTATCATATGGTAATTGCACCTAGAGGTTCATCCCTTTAGTTCTACTGACTTGCCACTACATGTTCCTAGATATCATTGGTGGATTGTGAGAACTCAATAGAATCATTTTGGATCGATGATTTTTAATAGATGTGAGTTGAAATTATTTTAACCCATTGAAAGAAGTTTCAATGATATTATGATAGAGATCATGGTATATCTCACTACCAGATAGAATTAAATCTATGCGGTCATACAGTAAGGGATTTAGTCTTGGATTGATCCAATTGGACTGGTGAAGTCATAATTGGATTAAGATTTGATGAAATCCTATTGAGTTTAAGTGTACCATGCTAGAACATGGTTAAACCTAAATTCTTTTTTGGACTTGATTACTTATTAGATAAGGTTTAGATCAAGTCGATTACCTTATTCCTAACCTAATCTATTTAGATCAAGAGGGGCACCCCTTTGGATGTCTCAATAGGATTGGGTCGAGTTAATTAGTTGGCTTATTTCCTTTTTTTCTCCCTTGACTTGGCATAAATTTTATGGAAGGGGCATATGTCACCTCTGGATGAGATCAAGAGAGGCTCACATCTCCTCTTCTTTTGGTTGGTTCCATGTGTCCAAGCCACATGATATTCATGTGGAGGAATGAGAGGGGTACATGCCCCTCTCTGGTTATAGCATGTGGAGAAGGGAGAAAGGGCACATGCCCCATTTCTCTCTTGTTTGGATGAGAACAAGTGGCTGCCAAGTGTTGGCACCCACTTTACCTTCTTATTTGAGAGAGATCCATTTTCATATAGGTTTAGTTTTCTTGGAAAGAAAATCAGATTAAATGAAAAGAGTTATTATGTGATAATAACTAGCCATTTAATTGCAATTTGGTTTGAATTTTGAATTCAAATCATGGATCTATAATATGGAAAGCCTTCTGGGGTTTAAAGTGAAATAAAAATCTGATTTTCATATAGCCTCTCCTTATGTCCACGTCCTCCTCTCCCTCTCCACTTTGTTCAACACCCAAATAGTTAAGCATCCCCATCTACACATGCTTAAGATTGTTAGGTTAGTTTCTCTTGTGCCAAGAAAGTCTTAAGGATTGAGATTGTAAGGAAGATCAGGAGTTGATCTAAGATCTAGAAAGGCTCTCAAGAAGGATGATCCAAGATTAATCCTGGTGGATATATGTAGAGTTTGGGCACGCATGCGACTCAACAACAAACCTCCTTCAGATCCATATATTTTGGATTGCGGTGTTCATCTACCTGTGCAAGATAATAAGAGTTATCACAATCTTCATTTTGTTAGAAATATGCCCTAGAAGCCAATTATTTGTACTTGTAAAATTTTTATTATCAATAAAGATATTTTTATTTTTAATCATGTTTATATGTCCATAATTTTTTCTAGAAATTAATAAAGATAATTTTGTATATTCTCAAGATGTTAAGAATTTGAGACAAACGTTATTAGTGGTTAGTTTCTAAATGCTTTCAATCATAGGATCATTATGGACGATAGTGATTGATCTTATCAAGATCAGTGCATGGATCATCTCCCTTTCGGATATATGAGTCTTGAGTCTGTAGTGTGGGGATACTGAAATGAGAGTACAAGTGGTTGTTAGAGAATAACTTGCACTGAGCATGACCAAGGCATGAAACCAATTGGATGTCAACTTACTCGTCAGTGATTCTTCTCGATGTTGTAGTAGTGTGACTGGTCCTTTGATCTATAGTGCATTGGCTATTCACAGCGAGGCTATTTAGTTTAAGTATATATTTTCTTGGTTCCTAGCCATTTGGATTCTTGCTGTGTATGTTGGCTATAGTAGGTTCAAGATAAAAATGCTATTTAGAGTAGGATGTATTTAGATAGAATCTATTGATCTTGATATAAAAGTAGTCCTATGTGATTAGCAAGACTGAGTTTAGAAAGTCTTCGATTGAAGCGTATATAAATATTAGAAAAGAGTTTTCATAGGATTCATTAATGAATTTGAGTCAAGTCAATATAATAAATGATTGATGATGGGGTTTGATGAGTTCTCTATGACCTCCGTCAAGTCGAAACTCACAATCGAAGGATTGAATCATACAATAACTGCACCTAGGGATTCAAAATTTTTTATTATATTGTGTTGCCATTATATGCTACTAGACATCATTGGTGGATTGTAAGAACTCACTAAGACTATTTTTGGATCAATGATCCTTATTGGGTTGAGTCGGAAGTGTTCTAGTCCATTGAAATGAGTTTCGGTAATACTATGATAGAGATCATGGTATGTCTTCCTACTAGACAGAATAGAACCTAAGAGGTCACACACAAAAGAATTTCAACCCGATTGATAGTTTAGATCACATTCGAATTATCAATCAAATTGATAGTTCGAATTTAAAAATTGCTAATTTGTAAGTGTTACAAATATGGCAGCTGCTAATTATTAGTAGGCTGACTTAATTATAAGCATTGTAATTGAATTAGGAGTTAATTAAATTATGAATTAAGACTTAATTAATTTAAATTAGATCTAATTTAATTTGACTTGGCTTAATTTAATACTAATTGGGTTCAATTATTTGGATCAGATTTGGATTTCAATCGTGATTGGATCAGGTTTGACAACCTTTTGAATTTGATTCAATTCAGGCTTAAGTTGGACCGGATTTGAACCTAGTTTTAACCCAATTTATCCTTACCACTTAAGCCCAAATTTTCTAGGCTTCTCTCTCCAATTGGTCACCCAAAAAGAAAGATGTGCGATGAGAAATGTAGCACATTTCTTTTGGAGTGCACATTAGGGTTTAGGATGGGGCGCCACCCACTTCCTTAATGGATTGGGACTCCTATCTAGATAGGAATAAATCCTAACTTTTCTAGGCCTAATCCTTATCTAATTTAGGCATGGGATATCAGGAGTTTTGTGTGACAATTTTATAAGAAAGGGTTGGGATGTGCGGCATTAGTTAGTGCTTCTCTTCCTTGTGTGCCGCATGCAATAGTTGCCACCCCTTCTCCTCTTTATTCCCCCCTTCCATGCCCACATATCTCCCTACGCTAGATTAGATCTGAGAGAAGAGAGAGACCTTAGAGAGAGAGCAAGAAGATCAAGAAAGGCTTTTGATTCCTCTTGGTGTTTTGGTTTAATCCTCAGAAAGCTGCTAGCAATCTATTTCGAAAAACATATCTAGATCCGAGCAGAAGAATGAAGCCTGCAAGGAAGCTAGCACCCTGGTGGTCTTTAGAGTTTTGATCAAGAAGATCTCTATGTGGATACCAGTAGAGGTTGGATGTGTGCACGCCTATGATAGGAGCCCCAGAGATTTGATTGATCTAGTTCAAGAAAGGAGGGAAAAGCATCATGTATACCTTCTTCCTTGTTTTTAATTTTAGATCTATGTAATTAATTATTTATGCATGTTAGATGATCCTTGGTAGTTTTCATTTAATATCAGCACGCTTATATTAGATTTAAAAATTATTTTTAAATCTACTTCTGCTGCGATTAGTGAATTTGTTAAATTCAGCATGCTAACTACATGCTTTCCAATAGTGGTATCAGAGCCACATCGTTGTAGCATGTTATAAATAATTTTTGAATCTAAAATTATGCTTTTTATGATCTGACTTATTATTGATATACCTGATATGTGAAAAAAAATCTGATTTGAATTTAATAGAATATATTTGACAAGTCAGATTAAATTTCTTGTTAGCCTCATATTTGGATTGGATGCTTCACCATGGCTGTCTGGTCATAAGAGGAAGTAGGGATTGAAGCCCCTCACTTGCCCATTCAATGTGTTCTCTTATGGCATGTAGGGATGCCGCTTATGTCAATCTCCCATTAAGAAGAATAGCAAATAGGAGATCCTAGGTGTATATAATACTGTTTTAGATCTAGTTTTTTGTTTTAATGCATATAGTTGATATGTATTTTTAATAAATTTTAGACCATAAAATGATATATTTGATATATAAATTTTAGATACATGATCTAAAATTAAATTTTTGCAAAATTCTAGATCTGAAATTCTAGGATTTGATTGCATGAAACCCTAAAATTATGGCTGGCTAGTCTGCCGAGTTGACTCAGAATCAGTTCAAGTCAACTCGAGTTCTAAGTGATTGGACTTATCCTTTTTGGAGTTGAATTGAGTTCTTGATAGGTTGAATCATTTGCATATGAGTTGACTCAATCCTACAAGCCAAGGCCCATAGTTTTTGATCGTCACAGACGAGCCGACTCGAGTTCCAGGGTGAGTCGACTCGAGTCTACTGACGTCAAAATTGTATGTGATACAACTCAAATTAGTTTAGGTTCAAATTATTTTGATATCTAAACTAAACCATGTTTATAATGCACTTAATTAGGAATTAAGAATTGAAATTAAAGGATCTAAAATTATGAATTTAATATCTAAATTTCAATGCATAAAACATGGGTTTAAGGGTGTGGGCAGCTCATTTAGGTCTAGTTTGAGCAATTGATCAAGCCAAATCAAATGTTGATTAGGATTAGGTCAAATATGCTCATGACCAATCCAATTAGTTGTAATATAGTTAGATCGATTAATAGCTACGTGTTGTCGATCAAATTTAAAAGACCTAATTTGGCTTAGTGGTTTGAGCCTAGATTAATTGGCTGACTTGATCGATACTTGTTGACCAATTGGTGTCTAAGGTAAGTTTGGTAGATCGATTGGTGGTCTTTAATTGACAGCTGGCTTACCTAGCCATTTTGATGGTGTCTAAGGCAAGCTTTGGTAGACCCTTTTTGTGACATCCTCATGGCATCACCTAGCTCTAATACCAATTATTGTTCCATGGTTTGCTCTAATGCCATGTTGTAGAAAACCCTGGATCTTTAGCATGGATATGGTGAGGCCTTTGTTCTCTAAGGACAGCATACCATAGATCCATCACCTAGATCTATGCTGGGGCATCTCCCTCCTTGGACTTGAGGGAGGCACCTCCTCTCTCTAGAGCTTCTTCAAGAACCTAGGGCAACAACACTAGAGAGAAGAGAGATTGAGGAAGAAAAGATCTGTATTCACTACTCCAATGAAAATCCTAATACAACATATGTATTTATATATAGCTATTAGGCCCAACCAAAAACTCTCCTGGCTAACCCAATATATGAAAGCACTCATCGAGTCCATGTACATCCATGTCTCCCAAGCTCTCATCTCCTGGATCTAAATCCGATCTATACATTAGTTAGCCCTCTTAAGATATCTTAAACTAGGCCTTAAGATCCCTTGGATAAGTTCCTATCCTAGCCCCAAATTGACCCTCATGTAACTCTACCCGTGCACTAAGCCAGCTTAGTCTCAGCATTGAGCCGGCTAACTTGAGACTAAATCAGCTCAGTTTCAAACTGAGCCGACCTAATTGCATGCCATACCTACAGTCCCGAATGCACCTTCCTGTTTGGCCTATCCACTGAGACTTAGCCGATCCAGTATTAGATTGAGCCGACTAACCCACAGAAAAGCTCTTTCTCTATAGTCTTCATTCCTCGATTTTGATTCCTTGCTCCATCTTGTGTCCCAGGTCTTCAAAACACCAATCAAGCTTCTTAAGATCCTGAACACCTAAACCTCAAGCTTATGGAGGGCTAAACACCGCCTCCTCCCTAGGACAACTTCTATCCTAGCCCTAGGGCCATACTTGTCCTAGTCTCTTGGAGCCAATATCCTAACTCCTCCTATGGCCTCTCAAGGCTTGGGAGCACCACCAATCCTCACAATCTCTACCTTGGTGCTCTCAAACTTGGCAAATCTTGGCAATGCCCTCCTACACGATCCTGCCATCTTTGTACACTCGACAGTCCCTTGTGTAAACATCTCCTCTACCAATCCTCTACAGCTGCTGTGTACCCTTAAGGCATTTGGGATGACCGCCTCAACCGATGAGGGTCTTTGCTTGCTTCTTTGCACCATCCTAAAATTGTAGGATCTTTTTTATTAGAAAATATGTTTTAAAATCAATCATCAGCCTGTTGATGGTTGAGCTACATTGTATCTAAAATTGATTCATTAATAAATAAAATATATTTTTGATATTTTTCATCATAAAGTATTCATCTTCTAATGAACTCCATTATTATGATGAAGTCCTTAGGACTATTTAGCTTCGATAAAAAGAAGATTTATCGATTAGTCTTTAAATTTGTTCATGATCAAATGATAGGCTGTTAATTAGGACGACAGCATCTATCGAGCATAGATCGCTGTATGCCATATGGATTGGTTATCCTCTTAGCCAAGGAGTATGGAGACATTGGTATGGCATATAGGTGAGATGTATGGATACATCATCATTGAACGTGACCAACTCTAGAGCATTTTGTTGTTAAGAATATCTTTGATGGGATATAGGTATAAGTATCCCTTAGACTTGAGATCATCTTAGTGAATTGCAAGCAACTCACTGTGCTTTGGTACCAGACTAACTAAATTTTTAATTCAATAACGAAAGACTTCTAGGTACAGTCAAGTACTTGCGAAGTTAGAGTGTGATCAGGATGGGATTGACCACTCTAAGAGTTGGAGAATAATTATCACTATATTTCAATATAGCAAAACCTTGGCTAGGATAATCCATCAGATGGATTTTGTATTTTGAAATACAATATGGACAACCTGATCAGAGTTAATAGTTGAACTCTGAGATGTCCTACGAGCATTTTGATCAAGGGAATGAATTATATGGAAACTATATCCACATGGGTTCAAAGGATGTTATTCTACATGTTTGATCTATCCGACCATCAGGTACCATTGCTAGATGGTTACTTTGATTGGTATAAAAATTTATTTTTATGCTACTGACTTAGGTTTGACCTATGAGATCATACACATTGGAGCTTACAATCTGATCGGATGGTTGATCAATGATTGAAAATCATTTTAGGGTTAAACAATCAGTATGATTGATGTTTAACCTAGTGCAAGCATTGCAGGAGGATCGATTAGTAATTAGATTACTAATTAACTTAATTTGATTAAGCCAAAGGATTGAGATTAAGTTTAATTAAATATAAATTAATTAGATTTAGTTTGGACTTTATTGGATCAAGTTCAATTATCTTATTGGATAAGCCAAGTGCAAGAAAGAACTAGTCATAGTTCAACTAGAACTCCGATCAACCTAATTTTCTAATTTGATTAAAAAATTAAATTAGAATTAAATCTAATTTAATATAATTTAATTAAGTTTTTAATTAGGTTAGGGCCCAATTTAATTGGGTTGGTTCACTTCTGATTTAATTTGGTTTGAGAAATCAATTTTTGTCCAAGTCAAAATAGGAGTCCTATTGTGACTAGGACTCCATATCCTTGCGCCACCTATATCCCATGCCCCATGCCCATTCTTCTCTTATTTTGTGTGACAAATCCTTTTCTCCTTGGTCTTCATGCATGCCCCCCCCCCCGCTCTCTCTCTTTCTCATACGGTAATTGGGTGGAAGACCAATAGGTGTTGCCCCCTCACCCTATTATTTTCTCTCTTATTCCATGTGAGAAAGGCTCTTTTTTTTTGTGCCCCTCCTTGTTGGTACATGCCAAAAATATTGGAGGGGGTGCCCAAGAGTTGGGCGCCCCTTGACTAACCCTATTTGACCTTTCCTTGTCTAGTATTTGACCTAGACAAGGACTCTTCTTTTCCTATATATTTTGAAGGAATTTTGGCTTGAAATTTTTGTGGAACATAGAACTTTAGGAGAGTTTTAGGGTGTACAAAAATCAGAGGGAGAGGGTCCTTGGGCATTGGGGTTCCATAGACACCAAACTAGGTGTCTAGGTGAGAGAAAAGAGAAGAAGAAGAGGGTCTTCTTCTAGGGCTATTTCGATTTTCTCTTCTCCTCCTCTTTTTGAGATTTTTTTTTGAGAGAGTCTCAGATCTAAAATTTCTTCTCTTTTTTTTGATATTTTGGAGAGTTCAAATCTTGAAGAAGAAAGCATCGAATCGATCGTCGAAGAGAGATCAGCACGGTACTAGCATATTATGCTGATTTCTTGCATTAGGATCTCAGATCATGTTTGTGGGCTGGTGTGGATGACTTCTAGAGGCTGGATATGTGTGCAGCTCATGACTTCATCCTTAAGCTTAGATCAGTAAATTAGAATATCTAACTTACTCAGGTATCAGATCTAATCTGTTATTCTATAGCTACATTAGATGTAGTATTATAGCTTATTGATGAGATCAAAATATTAGTCTTTTCTTTATATTTTTAATTTTTGATTTAATATCATACCTTAATCATATAATAAATCTTACATCTAAAATATTTTCATATTTATTTAAATAAATATTTAATTTATTTAAATTTTTTACTGCCTGATCTTGAAAAAGTTTCAAGATCTACCCGTGAAACCCTAGATCTGGTTCCTTCAATTGGTATCAAAGCAAGATTTTTATTTCATAATTTTTTTAAGAATATTTAGATTATTTATTAAGATTTAATTTATAATCTAATTATTAAATCTAAAATTTAAAATTTAGATCTCATGAACTACCATAAGGTTGTCCTCCTGTAGGGTTTATCCCTTATAGTGAAAAGGTTATCCTAGTTCGTGATGATCTGCACATAATCATAAATTTATTAGATTCAAATTAATTTTATTTATGATTTAATAGATTTAAAATAATTTTAGATATAAAAATAAAATTTTTAGATTGCACGGACTGCTATAAAGTTATCCTATCGTAAGGTTTATCCCTTACAGTGGAAAGATTGTCCTAGTATGTGTTGATCTAAAATATTGATCATAAAATTTTAGATTAGATCTAAAAGATTTTATGATCTAATTAAAAATATTTTAATCTAATTTTAATCATCATAAATATATTAGATTTGATCTAGGAAGATTTATGATTGATTGGTGTTGAAATTATTTTAATTACATAAACCTATTTAGATTAGATCTAAAGTAGATTCATGTTTATGTTACTTGCATTTTGATTATGAATTAAACATGCAACTTGGTTGATAGAACTATGTTGTAAAAATATTTTATAAATATGAAATTATTTTCAAAAAGTTAAATCCCAACCCTCAATTAGGGAGATAGGTAAAGTGTCTGAGGTCAGACAATGGAGGAGAGTATGTTAGCCTGAAGTTCAAAAGATATTGTGAGAAAAATGGCATCAAATACCATTACATAGTGAGGATGACTCTCCAGCAGAATGGTGTCGTAGAGAGAATGAACCGAACACTGACCGAGAAGGCATGGAGTTTGAGGCTGCAGACATCACTCCTAAAGTCCTTTTGGGATGATGCTCTAACTTTTTCTTATTTTCTTGTGAATAGGTTCCCTCGTTATAAGCTGAATGGAGGCATTCCGAAAGAGGTTTGGAGTGGAAAGAAGGTGGAGCTTGGCCACCTAAAAATCTTCGATTGCATAGCCTATGCACATGTGGAGGCAATCGAGAGGAGCAAATTGGATCCGAAATCTTAAAAGATGACATTCATAGGGTATCTAGAAGGAGTCAAGAGATACCTGCTGTGAAACTCTCAGGCACAGAAGTTAGTGATCAGCAGAGATGTTATCTTTGATGAGAAGAGCATCTTGAGGAGGTATGGGATAGATAGAACTAAAGAAACAAAGGTGAACAGCGATGGCCAGTCAGAGACTGATGGCATGTAAATTACATCCACTTACAGGAGTATTCCTATTGAGGTGGAGCTGGGCAAAAATGTATTATCTCAGATTAAAAATCAGCATGGGGGATCGATAGTTCAGACAGAAATGCAGGAGCAGCCATAGACATCAGACAGAGATGTGCTAGTGGAAGTGGCTTTGCTCAAGCCCCAGCGTACTATTAGAAGATCGGTCAGATATAGCATTGATGAGGTTATCTCCTATGCACTCATCATTGCTAATAAAGATCTAGAGAATTATGCAGAGGCCATGGAGAGTGAGGATCATGATTCATGGATGTAAGCCGTGATGGAGGAGATGGAATCACTTGAGAAGAATTAGACAAGGTAGTTGGTGGATCTTTCAGAGGGTGTCCAACTTATTGGCTCAAAGTGGGTGTTCACAAAGAAAGAAGCACCTTCAGAGCAAGATGGAGTCAGATTCAAAGCAAGGCTAGTAGCAAAGGGATACTCACAAAGAGAAGGGATTGACTACACCAAAATTTTCTCTCCTATGATGCGTCATATATCTATTTGAGTTTTGTTATCACTGGTGGCACAGCATAACATGAAATTAGAACAGATGGACATGAAGATGGCCTTCCTTCATGGAACTTTGGAGGAAAGAATCTACATGAAGCAGCCATATGGTTTTATAGAGATGGGATAGGAAGAAAAGATGTGTTTACTCAGGAAGTCTTTGTATGGCTTGAAACAATCCCCTTGTTAGTGGTATCGAAGGTTTGATAGCTTTATCTTGAGCCTGGGTTTCAATAGATGTGAATATGATTGTTGGATCTATGTCAAGGATGTAGATGAGGAGGATGCCCTATACCTATTATTGTATGTAGATAATATGCTCATAGCCAGTAGAAGCATGGATGCTGTGAAAAGATTGAAAAGGGCATTATCATCTGAATTTAAGATGAAAGATTTAGATCCAGCTAACAAAATTCTTGGAATGAAGATTGGCAGAGATAGGTGCATAGGAGTGCTCAATTTGTCATAAGAAAAGTATGTTCAGGAGGTTCTGAAGAGGTTTAGGATGGAGAAGGCCAAACCTACAGAGACGCCATTGCCAAGCCATATGTCTCTCTCCAAGTTACAGTGCCTCCAATCAGAAGTGGAGAGAGAGTACATAGAACGAGTCCCTTATGCAAATGCTGTAGGTAGTGTGATGTACACTATGGTGTGCTGTAGATCAGATATAGCACATGTTATGAGCACGGTTAATAGATACATGGCTAATCCTAGGAAGGAACACTGGAAAGCATTGAAATGGATATTGAGATATCTGCATGGAACAAGGGATTATGGTTTGGTATTTGGTGGGCAGCTGGAAGAATTTGAAGAACAATCTGTGAAGATGTGTGAAGGTTTAGGTCCTCTGGAAGGGTTTGTTGATGTAAATTATGCTGGTGATCTTGATACAAGAATGTGTACTACTGGATACCTCTTCTACGTATATGATGGATCGGTGTCTTAAAGATCAACCCTTCAACCAATCACAACCTTGTCTACCACAGAGGCTGAGTACATTAGAATAACGGAGGCTGCAAAGAAAGTCCTTTGGCTTAGGAGGCTGATTGATGAGTTGGGGGTGGAGTAGAGCAAGATTACACTATTCAGTGATAGTCAGAGTGCTCTGTTGTTGGCACAGAACCCAGTCTATCATGTGCGCACAAAGCATATAGACGTGAGGTACCATAGGATCAGAGAGCTGGTAGAGGAAGGTGAAGAAGAGCTGATGAAGATCCATACCAAGGAGAATCAGTCTCACTCACGAAGGTACTCCCCAGAGATAGTTTTCAAAGATGTGTGGCACGGATGGGTCTATTGAGAAGAGATGAGTTCACAAGGAATTAAAAGGACAAGGTGGAGAATGTAAGCTTAAAAGTGGCATTCCTAAGTCTTGAAAACATGAGAAGATAGGTCATGAAAAGACATAAGTGAGCCAGAAGAAGAATCAGTCTCAATAGTAAAGTTCAGAAATTGGGTCGACTCACTCTGAGACTGAGTCGGCTCAGTTGAAAATTGGGTCAGCTCAGTCTAGAACTAGGTCGGTTAGGTCTCAAAGGAAAATTTAGACAAAGAGCAGCATTTTCAAGCTATTGGCATGGTACACAACTGGGTCGGCTCAGTCTTAGGTTAGCCGGCTCAATCTAAAACTGGGTTGGCTCTATTTTCGTAGGTTATTATTTTTTGTACGTGGATTGTTTGGGTTTGGGGAGTTTTTATATGAGCTTGGGCTTGACCCTTTGTAAAGTATATATACTGAAAATAGGTCAAGATTGTAAGTATGCTGAAATATACTAAATAAAAGCTCTTTTCTTTTGAAAATTTCTTCTTCTCTTCTTCTCTATTTATTGATTTATTTGATCGTGCTTCTATAGAGATCTCTAAGAAGTACTTTCTTGATTGCTTGGCTAATCATCGATGGCCACGTCGATCCATATGGAAAGAGTGCATATTCCCAACAGAAGGATTCTCCTTTAATTCTCCACACTCTATCTGAATTTGTTTAATTTTTTGTCACATAAAAACCAAGGAAAAGTGGTGCCATACAAAGATAAGAGAGGAGGGTGGGTGCAGAAGATTTATCTCTCAGAGTTTGAACTCCTTCAAACTCTATCCATACTTATCCACTAAGGGTGCGTGCCAAGAAAGGGCGTGCACCCTCCTTCTCTTCATGAAATCCTTCTGGGGTTGCATGCCTCAGGATAAACTCCAGGGGCACATGCCCTTTCTCTTCATTCCTACAAAGAATGGGTCAAAGTGGCCATGTCCTAATTCCATCTCATGATTTTAGGATAAGCTCTAATTTGGTTAAGACAAGCTTTGATCTCATTAGAATAAGATTCGATCTGAGTAGGACAAGCTTTAGTTAAACCAAGACAAACTCATACAGGGTTCCTGGATGAGCCAAATTAGATTTGACTGAGTCTAAACCAACCAGGAAGTCTATAAGAGGAGAAAGTCAGGTCCAATTATGTACTAGCATGATTTTCTTAAAATTGATTGGATCTAATCCAAATCAATCAAACCATGTTGGTCCAATTAATGACTTCTAGATTCAAACCCTTTCTTATGTGATCCAGTTAGGTTTAGTTTTGCATGGTAATGAGACATGTTATAATCTCCATTATCGATATTATCAAAATATCTTTCGATGGACCAAAACTCTTCTGATTCACCCAATTAGAATTATCGATCATCATGACAACTCTAATTGATTCCAAAATCCATCAGTGACACCTAGCAGTATATGATGGCAACCTATCAAAATTGAATGTGTGATTGGGTTCTTCTATCATGAGTCCCGACATGATCTAGGTCAAGGTGAATTCGTCAGATCCAACACCTGTCACATGAATGAATCATTCAATTCGAGTTCGATGTAAAACCCTAATAGAAACTCCTTTCTATTATTTTACACTGCCATGGCCATGGGTTTTAGGACTCGATCTCATGATCGTCATAGGACTACTCCTCCTCTACAAAGATTGATAGATCCCATTTTGGTATGATCTAATTTCTATAATGAGCATGCCATAGCCAACATACACCTCAGAATTCCAAATGGCTAGTAGACCGAGTTATGGTATAGTCAAACTATAACACACTCAAGGTAAACTATCGATGCACCTTAGATCAAAGAACCAAACACATAACTACAGTATCGAGCTAGTCATTGATGAGAAGATGACTTTCTTATGACTGCTCGAGGTAATTACGCTCAGTGTTCTTGTTCTTAATAAGTATCTATACTCTTGCTTTAGTATCTCTATACCATAAACTCAAGACTCATCTATCCTATGAAAGTGATCGTATACCAATCTTCTGGATCAATCATCATCCTCATTATGATCCTACGATCATGAGTAGTTTATGAGTTAATTATAATAATACATGCCTTAAATTCTTAACTCTTGAGAATATATGTTATCATGTCCATTAACTTAATGGATGTATCACAGATACTTTATATACAATGTGATAGAAGAAAATAACCCTTTTATTGATTATAAGTCAAAATTATAAAAATATTTCTAGAAAGTATTTTACATGTGTCGGTCAATCTAGCTTTTAGGAAACTCATCTAACAAACTTCCACTTGATCTAAAGTTAATTGATTATAAATCCAAATCCCATCTTCTCAAGATAGGCTTCGATCTTCTGTTGGCTTAAAAACTTCATCAGTGGGTCAGCCATGTTTGCAGTGTCGACTCTCTTAACCTTGATGTATCCCTTCTCGAGGTAATCACGGATGAGGTGGAATCGCCGCTTGATGTTCTTAGACTTCTGGTGAGACCTCGGCTCATAAGTAAGAGCTATGGCACCATTGTTGTTGCAGTATAGAGGAACGACATCTACAGGCATCACTTCAAGCTCTGTAACAAACTTTTTAAATTAAAATGCCTTCTTTGTAGCTTTCGAGGCAGCGATGTACTCTGCTTCCATGGTGGAGTCTATAATTATAGTCTGCTTGAAATTCTTCCAGCTTACAACACCACCATTGCATAGGAACAGACTTTCAAATGTCGACTTTTGATCATCTATGTTAGACATGAAGTCTGAGTCTGTATACCCCTAGATCTTGAGTTCTCTGTTATCAAAAATCAAAAACATATCCTTAGTCCTTCTTAAGTACTTAAGGATATATTTCATAGAAGTTCTGTGCTCTTTGCTTGGATTCGACTGATACCTGCTTGTGAAACTCACAGCATGAGCGATATCAGGTCGTATACATAGCATGGCATACATGAGGCTCCTTATTGCCAAAGCATAAGAGATCTTACTCATATATTCAATCTCCTCAGATGTTGGGGCATATCCTTTTGGAGAGATGAATACCATGTCTGAAGGGCACAAGTCCCCTCTTAGAGTTCTCAATGCTGAATCTCTTTAGCACTTTCTTTATGTATATCTTCTATGAGAGACCTAGCATCCTCTTCAATCTATCTCTATAGATCTTAATTTCTAAAATGAAGGATGCCTCTCTTAGATCTTTCATAGAAAACTCCTTAGATAACCACACCTTGATCGAGGTCAACATGAAAATATCATTTTCAATCAGGAGGATGTCATTCACGTATAATGTGAGGAAGATAATAGTTCTCCTACTAACCTTTTTGAATACATAGGATTTTTGCTCATTTTTGATGAAATCAAATGATTTGATTACATCATTGAAATGAGCAATCTTACTTTGAGATGCTTGCTTGAGTGCATAAATGGACCTTTGTAGCTTGCAGACCTTATGATCACCATCACTGAATGTGAAACCAAGGGGTTATTTCATATAGATATCTTCCTCAAGATATTCATTTAAGAATGCCATTTTCTTATCCACCTGTCATATTTCATAATCAAAATATGGTGCAATTACAAGCAACATGCAGATGGATTTAAGCATGGCCACTGGCGAGAATATATCCTGCTAGTCATTGCCTTCGTGCTGACTATATTCTTTCGCCACTAACTTAGCCTAATATCTCTACATTTTTATTTGTGCCTATCTTTCTTTTGAAGATCCATTTACACCTAATATATATAATACTTTTAGATGGATCTACCAAGATTTAGACTTGGTTTGAGCACATTGAGTCGATCTCTAACTTTATTGCCTCTTGCCATTTCTCGGAGTTGATATTTGATATCACCTTATCATGGAGTTTGGGATCATCACCATGAATCCCATTTTTTATGAAGAATATTTTCTCTGCATCTTTTAAAATAATGCCTAAGTACCTCTCAAGAGAATGAAAAATTCTATTTGACCTATGAGGTGGAAGATGTAGTATATGGATTGGCTCATACTGACTAGGTTCCTCAGGTTTCTTAGCTTATTGCTCTTCGGAGACTTTCTCCTCGAGCCTAATTTATCTTTCGATGCCACCATCTTGAACAAATTATTTCTCAAGAAATATGTTATATTGACTTACAATCACATTATGGTCTTCAGAAGGATAGAAATGATACCCTAACAACTCTTTAGGATATCTGATGATCTGAGCTCTAAGGCACCTAGATTCTAACTTGTCTGCCTACTGTCTCTTGACATGAACCAAACAACCCTAGATTCTGAGATGACTTAGACTTGGCTTCTTACCATGCCATATCTCATATGGCGTGGTATGAATGATTTTAGATGGAACCTTATTCAGTAGATATATTGCAGTTAGCAGACTATGTCCCCAAAAAAGTTAAGAAAGATCTATGAAGCTCATCATGGATCGGACCATATCTAATAGGATCCAGTTTCTTCATTTTGAAATCTCGTTGAGTTAAGGTATTTTAGGTAGATTCCACTATAAGACAATACCATTTTCTTAGAGATAGTCCAGAAATTTTGGATTAAGGTATTCACCTCCTCGATTTGATCAAAGAATCTTAATAGGCTTTTCAGTTTATTTTTTCATTTCATATCTAAATTTCTTAAACTTTTCAAAGATTTTAGATTTGTGTCGCATCAGGTACACATATCCATATCGAGATAAATCATCGATAAAAGGTAATGAAGTTGACAAACCTGCCTCTAGCTGGCACATCGAATGGGCCACATGCACTATATGTACTAGGGCAAGTAGTTCTATGGTCCTTTCTCCATATCCCATAAAGAGCAGCTTGGTTATTTTGCCTTGAAGGCTTGATTCATAAATTAGATATGACTCGAAAGTCAATGGATCCATTAATTTCTCGAGGTGGTCTTGCTCAATGCCTTTGTTTTCAACAAGTACCTATACTCTCGCTCCGGTATCTCCACACCATAAACTCAGGACTCATCTATTCTAAGTAAGCGATCGTACACCAATCTTGTGGATCAATCATCTTTCTCATGATGATTCTACGATCAGAAGTAATTTATAAGTTAATTATGATATCACATACCTTAAATTCTCAACTTTTGAGAATATATATTATCATGTTCGTTAACTCAATGGATGTATCACAGATACTTTATATACAATATGATAGAAAAAAATATTTTTTTTATTAATTATAAGTCAAAATTATAAAAATGCTCCTAGAAAGTATTTTATAAGTGTCAGCCAAGCTGGCTTCTAGGGCACACATCTAACAAAACATTCTCACCTTAGGTTTCCAGTATATTCGGTGGGGTGGATAATCTATGAGATTCTCTAACAACCTCCAAAAGGTAGGTAAGAGCCATGACCGACACCCATGACTAACTAACGTAGTCTACATGCATGACTAATAACCTGATTATGGGTTGGACAAAACCCAATGACTTGTTAGATCATGGCCTCGTAAGCCTTTTACAGCCTACAAGATTTCGATGCAATAACCTACCACTCCCTCTCTATATAATAGGTAAGAAGGGGACTCTCAGATAAGGCTGAATTCTAGGGAGAAAAGCTAATACTTTGCTTATACTCATCTCTTTTCATCCTTTAGCTATTTCCTAAACTCTGACTGAATTACGCATTAGAGGATCCCTTACTAAACACGCTCCCATGAGAGGACTTCCTTTGTAGGTCCTTTAGCCATGGAGGGCAGCTCATGTCCATTGATGCACTTGACCAACTTTTTGATGTGGTGCCATCGGAGTTCAACGATAATAGATTGGCAAGCCAAGAGGGCAAAGAGTGAAATCAAATCTAAAGGAGAAAATAATGAGAATGAGAGCATAGAATGCTTCGGCTAACTTTAGTCGGCATTTTTCACAATTGGAGGAACAGCCAGCCCCATGAGCTGAGACTGGATCTTCATGCCCAGTAGTGGTGGTGGACCAGTAGCAATTCGCCAGGCTACTACAATAAGTACAAACCCTAATGACCACCACCTAGAGCCTTTAGCAGGTAGTAGCAATGCAACAACAATAACAATAGTCTAAGGAACAAGGTCCACATGCTACTCCATTTTGACATAACCAATAGTCTCAGCTACTCAATAATCTAATCACCCTGATCCTCTAGCATGATTAGCTTCCCCTTGACACTAAAGTTTGACATGGGAGAAGCACTATTGATCCGTATCTAAATTCTTTGATGAAGATTCAACTACAGGATACTCTCAACACTATAGTGACCCATCGATCGGACGACTACAATCAAAAGCTCCAAGAGCTTAATTGATGACTTGCTGAGCTACAGGAGGACTATGAAGGTTAAATAGATGGCCTTGAGTTCAATACCCATCTTCTATTCTCCAAAAAAATCATGGAAGAATCAACCCTCCTTAGCTTAAGATGTTATAGTTGGAGCCCTACGTTGGCTTCTTGGATCCATTCAATTATCTCGAGAGCTATAAGACTCTCATAATGATTCAAGGGGTGACTGATGCCCTTTTCTATCTTGCTTTTCTAGAGACTCATGAGAGCTAAGATTGTAATGGATGAATAGAGTATGCCATGTTTGCTTCCTTGACAAAGTGGATACACATTTCACATTCCTATTTCTTTGAATGATCCTAGTGCTCGCATCCCTTGACCCAGATGAAACATTGTGTCATGAGTTGGTACGACAGACGAAAGCCCATCTAGCGGCATCTGCTAAAGGGGTATGTTAGACACGAAGTATCACGCATGCCCTTTAAGATGTGCTAATAAATGTGCCATTTAGATATATGTGTTTGGCCATCTAGATGTGCTCATAAATTTTTGATATGATAATTAGGTGATTTCAGATATCACATGAGATGTGATTAGATCTGAAATTAGAAAAATTAAGAAATTAAATAATATAGATCTAAGTTGTACAAGATGTATGACTAGTTGTAGAATTAAATTATTCTATGAATAGTCTTGCATGATCATAATTTAATTTGATTAGTTATAATTTTTAGATCTATTTATTTATTATTTTTTTATGTTATAAATATTATAATAAGATCTAAAAAATAAAAAATAAAGTTATTTAATTTTTGTTCATATGAGATATGATGAATGCATTTTTAGACTAGTTGTAGAATAGTTCTATATAATTATCTAGAATAAAATTTATTTTGATAAGATCAATTTAAATTTGATTTTTTAGATGATTATGAGATAATTTAGATTTAAAAATATGCATGATATGATACATAAAGATGTATGCAAGACATGTTTAAAGTTAGATCAATCTTATATATGAGATATATGATGTAGATCTAACTAGTTTTGTAATTTTCATATTTCTGATTAAGGCATTCCCCTTGGCCGTCCGATCATAAGAATAAAGTAGAATTTAAATGCCTTCTCCTCTCATTCGATGGGGTGTTCTTATGATAAGTAGGGGTACTGTGCATTCATCCTTAATCAGAAACCTAAAAATTTATTTTCTGCAAAACTCTAGATCCTGAAATCCTAGAATTTTATTATTTGAGAACCCTAAACTTAATTAAGAATTAAGATTATGAAATATGTTAAGTCTAAAAATTAAAAATTTTTAGATTTAAGACATATTCATAAAATTGGGTTCGAACTTGGATAGTTCAATTAGGTCTAGTGGTTGATCAAACTAAATCAAGAGTTAGTTAGATGGGATCAAGAGTGCTTAAATTGACTAGCCTAATAGGATTAAGTCTGGGTCAAGATTGAATTACATAAGTGATCGATCAAGCTAAGATCTAATTAGGCTCAATGGTTAGAGTCTGGATTGTAGGCTAATTTGATTGGTTCTGATTTAACAATTTAGTGTCTAAGATAAGTTTGACAGATACGATCAACTAGTTTTTAATTAGGAGCTACTCGACTCAAATGCATTCTTATTGAGTTAACGACATATCCCTTCCATCGGTCTCACTTACCTGACCATATTTGTCGATCCAATTCTGATTTAAGGTGGTTAACAATCCGAGCTAACCCATGACACTAGGTTAGTCATAATTGTTATGACTATTGTAAGTCAAGTTTAAAGAGATCTAAATCAAATCTTCCTAAGAAAAGATTAAGTCTATGATCTTCCACCATTGTAGATATGTGGGTCCTTCCCGGGGTTGATTATTCTCGATTGGTTACAGTGGTTCAGTTGCACCAGAAAGATACAACCATGTCTATTAGGCATTGGATGCTACGGGCTGGAGGATGGATTGGGCTCAATATTTTGGGTATGGTGAGAGATCCAATTAGGAATCCAATCTACGCAAATGGTGGGTTTGACTTAACTAAGGAGTAAATCAATATTCAAGGCATGATGAGATTCATGAATTAGAGACCAAGTTTGGGTGCACCATGATTAGAGAATCATTGGACAAGAGTTGTTCACTCATTGGCTAACCCATCACTAATAACTATTAGGTGAGGTGATGAGTCAGTTGGTGGGATTGCAACACCCACTTGAAATCGTTAATCATACGGATTTTCGCATCTCTACAAAGAAAGTGTAGGGATCCAAAAAAATAGTGGAAGCTAATTTATTTAAAAATAAAATTTCTAAATAAATTGGTTAAGTCTTAATTATAAAATCTAAATAAAAACTTTGATTTTGTATAGAAAAATGTCTGCATCCAACCCACTAGCCTACATCTTGGACACCCATGGACTGACCGGACCTAATTACAAGGATTGGCTCTGAAACTTGAAAATCATTTTGGGTTCTGAGAAGTTAACTCATGTATTGGATCAGGATCCTCCCACCTTATCAACCCGTCCGTCCGCTGAACAGAGAGCATCTCTTGATAAATGGTTAGATGAAGATAACAAGGTTAGATACTACATATTAGGCTCGATGTTTGATGAGCTTCAGCACCAACATGAAGATATCAAGACTGCCCGCTAAATGTTGGCTCACCTACAAGAATTGTTTGATGAACAGAGTCACGCAACCAAATATTAGGTCACTAAATGACTTTTTAAGGCTAAGATGCATGATGGGCAGTCAGTCCAAGATCATTATCTGATGATGATCAAGGACTTGAAAAAGTTTGAGAAGCTCAGAGTGAAGTTAGATCAGGATCTGTAGAATGATATAATTCTACAATCCTTGACTGATGCATATTGGCAATTCATCATGAACAATCATATGCATAAACTTTAGAGTACTCTGGCCGAACTTATGAATATGCTGGTTATTGTTGAGCTTTTTATGAAAGGTTCTAAAGGCTTAGTGCTTGCTATGGAATAAACTTCTTTTAGGAGAATGTCTTTTGAAAAGAAGAAGTCTGTGAAAAGGCAAAAGATGGAAGGTGGAAAGAAGAAAAAGATAGAGATGAAGAAGAAGGCCACTAATAAAGGAAAGTATTTTTATTGTAACACAGATGGCCACTGGAAGCAAAATTGTCCTATTTACCTAGCCATCCTGAAGAATAAGAAGGATGCAGATCCTTCTAGAGGTATGCTCGTTATTGAATCTAACCTTATGGTTTCTTCTACATCCAGTTGGATGCTTGACTCTGGTTCTAGTGCTCATTTGTGCACTTCCATACAGGATCTTGAGGATAGTAGGGGTTGAGGGATGGTTTGATGATCCTATGTGTCGAAAATGAAGCAAGAGTTGCTGCTGTGGCCATGGGAATCTATCCTCTTTGACTACCATCTAGCTTAGATTTAGTACTTAGGAATTGTTACTATGTGCCTGCTGCGAGCAGGAATTTGATTTCTATTTCATGTTTAGCACAAGAAGGCTATGTAATTAGTTTTCTTAAGGACCATTGTAATATTCTTTATGAAAAAAATAAAATTACATGTGGTTTTCTCATTAATGGTCTCTATCAGTTACATATTGATGTATCTATTTTTAATATCGAGCAAAATATGAAGCCGTAAGAACAAAATGACCCAGAGATAGTCCAAATGATAGATATCTATGGCACCTTAGACTAGGTCATATAGCAGAAGATAGGGTTAACAAATTGAAGAAAATTAGGCTATTAAGTCCATTGACTTTCGAGTCATATCCAATTTGTGAATCTTATCTTCATGGCAAAATGACTAAGCTCTCTTTTGTAGGACATGGGGAAAGAGCCATGGATTTACTTGCCCTGGTACATACTGATGTATGTAGCTCATTTGATGTACCGGCTAGAGGCAATTTTGTCTACTTCATAACCTTCACTGATGATTTATCTCGGTATGGGTACATGTATCTTATGAGACACAAGTTTGAAGCTTTTGTAAAGTTCAAAAAATTCAGACATGAAGTCGAAAAGCAAACTAAAAAACCCATTAAGATTCTTCGATCAGATCGAGGAGGTGAATACCTTAGTCAAGAATTTCTTGATTATCTCAAGAAAAATGGTATAATCTCTTAATGAACTCCACCTGAAACACCTCAACTCAATGGGAGTTCAGAATGGAGGAATCAGATCCTATTAGATATGGTTCGATCTATGATGAGCTTCACAGACCTTTCTAATTTTCTTTGGGGACATAGTCTATTAACTGCAATATACTTACTGAATAGGGTTTCCTCTAAAATCATTCCTACCACACCGTATGAGATATGGCATAGTAAGAAACCAAGTCTGAGTCATCTCAAAATTTAGGGTTGTCTGGCTTATGTTAAGAGACAACAAGCAGACAAATTAGACTTCAGATCTTTTAGAGCTCGATTTATATGATATCCTAAAGAGTCGTTAGGATATTATTTCTACTTTTCAGAGGATCATAATGTAATTATGAGTCAGCATGCCATCTTCCTTGAAAAATAGTTTATTCAAGATGATGGCATTGGTAAGCAGATCAAGCTCGAGGAGAAAGTCTCACAAGAGCAATGAGCTAAGGATCAAATGAAACCAAATCAGGTTGAGCCAATACAATCACTACCTCCTCTATCTCGTAGATCAAAAAGAATTTTTCATCACCCAGAGAGGTACTTAGGACTATTTTAGAGAAAATAGAGAAAATATTCCTCATAGATAATGGGGTTCATGGTGATGATCCCAAAACCTATGATGAGACGATATCGGATATCGACTTTGAGAAATGGTTAGAGACAATAAAGTCAGAAATTGACTCGATGCACTCAAACCAAGTTTGGACCTTGATAGATCCACTAGAAGGTATAGTACCTATTAGGTGTAAATAGATCTATAAGAGAAAGATTGGTGCAGATGGAAATGTGGAGACATTCAAAGCTAGATTAGTGGCAAAAAGGTATAGTCAATACGAAGGCATTGACTATCAAGATACCTTTTTGCCAATGGTTATGCTAAAATTCATCCGCACATTGCTTGCTATTGCAGCTTATTTCGATTATGAAATATGGCTAATGGACGTGAAAATGATATTCTTAAATAGATACCTTGAGGAAGATATCTATATGGAACAATTGCTAGATTTTACATCCAGTGATGCTGATCATAAGGTATGCAAGCTGCAAAGGTCCATATATGGACTTAAGCAAGCATCTCGGAGCTAGAATACTCATTTTAATGATGTGGTCAAATTGTTTGATTTTGTCAAGAATGAGGAGGAACCATGTATCTTTAAAAAGATTAGTGGGAGTGCTATTATCTTTCTCATATGGTACATAGATGATATCCTTCTTATTGGAAATGATATTTCCATGATGACCATAATTAAAATATGGTTATCCAAAGAATTCTCCATGAAATACCTAGGAGAAGCATCCTTTATTCTAGAAATTAAGGTCTATAGAGATAGACCGAATAGGATGCTAGAACTTTCATAGAAAACATAGATAGATGAAGTGCTAAAGAGGTTTAGCATGAAAAACTCCAAAAGAAGTTTGGTACCCTTTAGACATGGCATTCATCTCTCCAAGAAGATGTGCCCGAGCACACCTGAGGAAATAGAATGCATGAGCAAGATTCCTTATGCTTCAACAATAGGGAGCCTGATGTATGCCATGTTATGTACAGACCTGATATAGCTCATGCTGTAAGTGTCACGAGTAGATATCTGTCGAATCCAGATGAAGAATACTAAACTTCTGTGAAATGTATCCTTAAGTACTTAAGAAGAACTAAGGATATGTTCTTGATTTTTGGTAATGGAGAACTCCAAGTCTAGGGGTATACAGACTCAGATTTTATGTTCGATGTAGATGATTGAAAGTCGACATCTGGGAGTTTGTTTGTGTATAATGGTGGTGCTGTCAGTTGGAAGAGTTCCAAGCAGATAGTGATCGTAGATTCCACCATGAAAGTAGAATACATCGCTACTGCGAAGGAGGCATTCTGGTATAAGAAGTTTGCCACAGAGATTGGAGTGATGCCATAAGATGCCATTCCTCTATACTGCGACAACAAAGGTGCCATAGCCCTTGCTTAGGAGCCGAGGTCTCACCAAAAATCCAAGCACATCGAGCGGCGAAACCACCTCATCCATGATTACCTCGAGAAAGGTTACATCGAGGTCAAGAGAGTCGACTCTGCAGATAATGTGGTGGACCCATTCACAAAGCCATTGGGTAGTAGAAGATCAAAGCCCACCTTGAGAAGATGGGACTTAGAATTGTAGCCAATTGGCTTTAGGTCAAGTGGGAGTTTGTTAGATATGTGTGCCCTAGATGCCAGAATTGGCTGACACTTATTATACACTTCTAAGGGCAAAATTATAATTTTGACTATAAATAATAAAATAAGTTATTTTTTATCATAATGTGTATTTAGTGTTTGTGCTACATCCCTTGAGTTAATGGTAATGATAGTTCATATTTTCAAGAGTTGAAAATTTAAGACATGAATTTTCGTTATTAACTCATTAAATGCTCTCGACTGTAGGATCATCATGAGGATGGTGGTTGATTCGGAAGGTTGGTGTATGATCACTTCTTTAGGATAGATGAGTCTTGAGTCTACGGTATAGAGACACCAGAGAGAGTAAAGGTACTCGTTGGAGAATGAGGGCACTGAGTGTGACCACCTCGAGCAGTCATTAGAAAGTCTATCTTCTCGTCGATGACTGGCTCGAAGCTGTAGTTGTGTATCTGATTCTTTGATCTAAGATGCATCGACAGTTCACCTTGAGGGTGTTATGGTTTGACTACACCATAACTTGGTCTCCTAGCCATTTGAAATCCTGAGGTGTATGTCGGCTATAGCATGTTCATTGTAGAAATTGGATTGCACCAATAGAGAATCTATCTACCTCGATGGATGAGGAGTAGCCCTATGATGATCATGAGAATCAAGTCCTTAAGCCCATGGCCATGGCATAGTGAAATAATAGAAAGAGTTTCTATTAAGGTTTTCATATTGAACTTGAATCGAATGATTAATCATATGACGGATATTAGGGTTTGACGAGATCACCTTAACCCTAATCTGATCGAGGATCAAGATAGAGGAACTTAATCACATAGGTAACTACACCGAGAGGTTCATTCTCAATTTTGATGGGTTGCCACCATATACTGCTAGGTGTCACTGGTGGATTTTGAGAGCAATTAGAATGATTTGGATGATCGATCATACTAATTATCAAGATCAGAAAAGTTCTGATACATCAAAAGATGTTTCGATGATGTCGATGATAAAGATCATGACATATCCCATTATTATAGGAAACTAATCCTAACTGAATCATACAAATAAGGGTTTTGGATTTGGATATCATCAATTGGACTAATCTAGTTCGATTGATTTGAATAAGATTCAATTAGGTTCAAAGAAATCGTGCTAGCACACGATTGAGCCTAATGTTCTCCTTTAATAATCATTAAAAATTATCTCGACTGAGCCAAATATATTTGGGCTCACTCAGGTACCTTTACTTGGTTTGATTGGAGCTTGTCTAGGTTAGAAAAGAGTTATCTTAATTTATGAGATAAATTTGAGGCAACACCTATCATTTTTCATCACCTGCTAATTCTTGTCTTTTGACTTTGGTCAAACGTTAACCTTTGATACTTAGGCATCTGCCCTTGTGTCATACATCCATAGGAGAGAGATTTGACCTTTGTCCACCTGCTAAAAGGAGGAAAGGGAGGGGGTGCATGCCTAGGGAGGCGTGCACCTAAGGATGATGATGCCTGGAGTCCCATACAGATGGGACTCCAGGTTGCTTCATGAAATAAACTTAGGTAGCACCTAAGACTCTACTTTCACCAGTCTTGGCACCACCCAAGGATGTTTGAGAGGGGCTCTCATTTGATTGGATCAGGTGATATCATCCCATCAATCAAATTTAGATCTGATTGCATGAAGAGACGTGATTGGTCGGGATGATATGGCACTGCATGGCACAGCAGGGTCTATATAAACCCTATCTACGCCTAGGTTTCAAGAGTTCTCCTTTTGCCTATGCCACATAGCCCCTCTCCCCTCTTCTCTATGTCTACCTCTGATCTTCTCTCTCCACTCTATGCCCAAGAGGCCTTGGGCTTCAATTTGATGCGATCCAGGCAAGAGAAAGGTGACAAGAAAGGAAGAAGGCAGCACTGCTGCAAGAGACGACACCAGATCTTCAAAAATTATTTTGAAGACCTTCAAGATTAGATCCAAATATGATCTTTAGAGGATAGATTGAAAAGAAGAAGATCTCTAGATCCTACCTGAGTGGATACGGGTAGAGGCCAGGCAATTGCATGGCTGCATCCAGAATCTCAGACAATCAGCAAGATCATCATCGAATAATAGGATTACCCAACAACAAGATATAAATTAAATCTAATTTAATTTAATTTATTTTTATTTTATTAGATTCTTCTAATCAGATATGAAAAGTATCAGATTTAATTTAGATCTAAGAGGAAATTTTTTTTGAAATATTCCTCTTGGTCAAATTAGATCTGAACGAACCTGACCTATACTTTTTAGATCTAATTTAGATCTAAGAGAATTTTTTTTTTGAAATATTCCACTTGGTTAAATCAGATCTGAAAGAATCTGATCTAAAAAATAGGATTTTTCCTTCAATATGATAATTAGGTCACACTCTCTTAATGGTGATCAGGTTAGCCAGAGCTTTCATCAGGCCTAGTTATCATTTCTTTGATGCATCGAAGTCAATCATATTAATGGTTGGACCTAACCAGACTTTTCAGTGGAGGTCATAGCCTACTGATTTGGCATCTAGGGCTAAACCTAAATACTAAAAATTATTTAAAGAAATGATTGATTGTGAACCTACCTATAGATGCACATGGGTTAGCCAGAGCTTTCCTCGGACCCATATGTAGTCTATGTGGATTCCAATACCCGCTAAGGAGTTAGTGTAATTTCTCGAATTGGAGGTAGAGGCTACCAATTCATTAAAAATAATGAAAGAATCATTAGACTAAAGTCAAAGTCTTTAGAATTAATTAATTTAAGTATTAATAAGATTTCATATTTTCCATCTAGATAATTAGAATGGCTAGAATTAGTTCGCTCCGTTCACTATTGGACAGTGGTAAGTATTTAGGACCTAAAAATAAGGAGTCTAATGTTGACCCTAATAAGGCAAACCCAAAGAAGAAATGTCCTCTTAACCTAAATAGGCTAAAAAGGAGAAATCAGCAAGAGGTTGCTGGTCAAGGCTATTATATGATAACATCTTATAATTTCTCCGTATATGATACATCTACCTGGATATTAAATACCAAAAGTCCAATTCATATATGCAATTCATTGCATGGACTTTAAGTTGATAGAAAATTTAAGAATGATGATAGATTTCTTAATGTTGGGGATGGAAGTCAAGTTTCAGTCCTAGCATTGGGAACTCTTGAACTATTTTTCAAAAATAATAGTATCATTTTAAGTGACTATCACTATTGTCCATCTTTTATGATGAACATAATATCCGTTGGACTTTTAGCCCAAGATGGTTATAGTTTATCAATAAAGAAATATTATTGCGATATCATTATGAATGATATCACAATAATACAAGAACAATTAAGAAATGGCATTTATATTTTATCACAGCCTATTACTGTAATGTACACGTCGAATAAATGACCAAAACTAGATAGTATCACTAATGCTTATCTTTGGCACTGTAGGCTCGATCATATAAACAAGAATAGGATTAACAGGTTAGTCAAGGAGTGTATCCTTGACATTGATGATTGAAAATTATTGAATACCTATGAGTCCTGTCTTCTTGGTAAGATGACCAAATCACCTTTTACTAGAAAGGGTGAGCGGGCCACTGAGCTTCTAAGTCTAGTACATACTGATGTATGTGGACCTATGAACACATATGCTAGATATGGATTTTATTACTTCATTATATTTACTGACGTCCTATCTAGGTATGGGTATGTCTATCTTATGAAGAATAAATCCGATTCATTTGAAATGTTCAAGCGATATCGAAATAAGGTAGAAAAATAACTTGGAAAGAGTATTAAAACTCTTCGATTTGGCCGAGGAGATGAATACCTTTCCAACTAGTTTCTGACATATCTAGGAGAGAATGAGATTCTCTCATAATAGATCCTTCCTGGTGGACATGGTTCGCTCCATGATGGGGTTTACAAGTCTACCGATTTCATTTTAAGGTTATGCACTAGAAACTATCTATTTTATTTTGAATAATATTTTGAGCTAGTCTATTGCAAAGACTCCATATGAGATATGGACTGGGCGTAAGCCAACACTCTCTCACTTTAGGGTTTGGGGATGTCTGGTTTATGTTAAATGTTTGCAATCAAAAAAGATTGGATTTAGGTCTGATAAATGCTTGTTCATAGGGTATCCTAAGGAAACTAAGTGTTATTACTTCTACCTTACTGAAGAATAAAAAGTGTTCATCAGCAATAGAGTAGTCTTTTTGAAAAAGAAGTCCTTAGTGAAGGAATAGCTGCCTCTAATGTTGCACTTAATGAAGTTCGATAGGTGGAAGAAGCGACATATTCTAGTGAACCTGTAGAACTAAATTTGATAAGATCAAATCTAGAGCCTATTGAAATGGAACCAAGAAGATCCAGTAGAGTACCACATCAACCGAATAGATATTATGATTTCTTAGTCCAGAATGGTGATCCTATCGAACTCGATGAGAACGATGAGGATCCAATCATCTATATGGATGCCATGCAGAGGTTTGATTCTAATAAGTGGCTGGAAGCCATGAAGTCCAAAATGAAATCTATGAAGGTCAATAGTGTATGGACACTAGTTGATCCATCTAAAGGGGTAAAATCCATTGGGTGTAAGTGGATTTTCAAAAGAAAATGGGGCACACATGGAAAGTTGGAGATCTATAAAGCCCGTCTGATTGCCAAAAAATATCGTCAGCATTATGGTATTGACTATGATGAGACATTTTTTTCAATGGCAATGCTCAAATTTATTTGAATCATGCTTGCGATAGCAGCATACCTAAACTATGAGATCTGGCAAATGGATGTGAAAATAAATTTCCCAAATGGAGAGTTGGATGAAGAGGTATATATGATATAGCCTGAGGGTTTTACATCCATAGACAAGTCTAAGGTGTGCAGGCTTCAAAGATCCATCTATGAATTGAAGCAGGCATCACAGAGTTGGAACATGCATTTTGATAAAGTAATTAGAACATATGGATTCATTAAGAATGGAGAGGAATCCTGCATGTATAAATGGGTTCTGTTGTTGTATTCCTTATACTGTATGTTGATGACATTCTCTTAATTGAAAATGACATCACTGCATTACAGAAAATAAAGGTTTGGCTGTCATCTCAATTCTCCATGAAGGACTTAGGGGAAGCTTCCTACATCCTAGGGACGAAGATCTATAGAGATAGATCTAAAAGGTTGCTAGGATTATCCCAGTCCACATACATTGATACCATGCTGAAGAGATTTAGCATGGAGAATTCCAAGAAGGGCTATCTCCTGATAGGCCATGGAATTTTGCTCTCAAAGAGGGATTGTCCGATAACTCCTCAAGAGAGAGAGTGTATGAGTAGAATATCATATGCTTCGATAGTGAGTTCTATTATGTATGCCATGATGTGTACGAGATTAGATGTAGCATACTCACTAGGGGTAGTGAGAAGATACCGGTCTGATCCAGGTGAGAATCACTAGAAGGTTGTGAAGACAATCCTGAAGTATTTAAGAAATACCAAGGACCAGTGGCTCATCTATGAAGATACTGACTTGAAACTTATGGAATATATTGATTCTAATTTTCAGTCAGATCGTGATGATAGCAAAAGTGTGTCAGATTTTGTGTTTATCCTAAATGGTGGAGCGATCTGCTGGAAGAGTTTCAAGTAGCACACTGTAGTCGATTCTATGTGCGAGGTGGAGTATGTCGCGGCATCTGATGCTGCGAAGGAAGCTGTGTGGCTATGAAAGTTCATCGATGAGCTGGGAGTGGCACCCTCCTTGGATGGTCCAATTTTGCTATACTGTGACAGCACTGAAGCCACAGCTCAAGCGAAGGAGCCAAAGGCACATTAGTGCACCAAATATATTATGCATTGCTATCATCTTGCATGAGAAATCATGGAGCAAGGTGACGTCGAGTTTCAGAAGATCGACAGAAAGGAGAACATGGTCGATCCCTTTACTCAAGCCCTAGGAATCAAAGAGTTCGATAATCACAAATGGAAGATGGGTATTCGATACTGTTCTGAGTGGCTTTAGTCTAAGTTGGAGTTGTTGAAAATTATATCCTAAAGTCAATCATCTAGATTGTAGATGGTTGAGTTAAATGTAATTATAGTTAAATTATTAATAAATAAAATTGTTAGTTTAGCCTTTTCATCACTTTGTGCATCTTTCTATAATAAACTCTTCTATGATGAAGTCCGTAAGGCTATTTAGACTCGACAAAGGAGATTTTGTCATTTAGTCCTTAAATTAGCTCACGACCAAATGATACGCTGTTACTCAGGATGACAGCGTATCGAGTGTAGGTCATTATGTGCCATAAGTGTTGGTTGTCCTCTTAACCAAGAAGTATGGAGATACTGTTATGGCATGCAGGTGATGTATAGGGATACATTTTACTGAATGTGATCCACTTGTGGAGCTCTCTACTGTCAAAAATTGCTCATGAAGGATATGGGTATAAGTGTTCCTTAGACCTGAGATCACCATGGTGACTTGCAAGCAACTCACTATACTTAGGTACCAGACATTTGAATTTCTAATTTACTGATGGAAGGCTATTGGGTGCAGTCAAGTACTTGTGAAGTCGGTGTGTGTGTCAAGATGGGATTGATCCCTCCAAGTGTTGGAGCAAGTATATCACTATATTTCAATTTAGCAAACCCTCGATTGGGGTGGTCCATGTGATGGACACTGAGTTTTGAAATGCACTATTGGTGAATTTTAGGATTGACAGTAAGCCTAGATTGTCCTTTGAGCATCGAGGTCAAGGGGATGAATTATATGATAACCATATGCCACAGGTTCTTCATTATTGCGGTGCAATTTTTCAACCTATCCAAATGTCGGATACCATTACTAGATGGTCACATTGATTGGTATAGAAAATCAGTTCTTATGCTACCGACTTAGGAATCGAACCTATGGGGTCACACACATAAGGAGTTCCTACCTAATCTGATGGCTGATCATGAGTTCTGATGATCTAGGACTTTATGGTCAAGAGTTCCACTGGACTGAAACTCTATGATCAGGAGTTCCACTAAACTGATACTCTATCTTTATGGATTCTACTAGACTAAGACTCAGAATCCTACTTGTTCGGAACTTTCTGATCAAGAGTCCCACTGGACTGGGACTTTGTGATCAGGAGTCCCACTAGACTAGGACTCTATCTTTATGGATCCCACTAGACTGAAACTCAGAGTTCTATTTATTTGAAACTCTCTAATTAAGAGTTTCACTAGTTTGAAACTCTATGATCATGAGTTTCATTCATTTGGGATACTGGGTTCAAGAGTTCCACTGGTTTGGGACTCTTCAGGAGTTTCATGTTGATGAAACTCTGTTGTTCAAACACCCACCTGATTGAGACTCTATATTTATTGGAGGATTAATTAATAATTTGATTGCTAATTAGCTTAATTTGATTAAGTGATGAGGATTCAATTAGTTCTAATTAAATTTGATTCGATTGGATTTGACCCGATCTGGTCATGAGATGACCTAATCGCTATGGAAGATTTGACCCTAATTTGATCAGAAGTTGAACCTAATTAATTTTTAATTTGATTAAAAATTTATTAATTTGGGTTAAGCCTAATTTGGTTGGTTTAACCTAATCTAATTAGATCCAAATAAATTGGTTTGGATAAAACCAATTAGGACCAAGTCAAATAATGTTTGAATTTTCTCCTTCGCCACCCTATCTAGACCCATATCCTTCTTCACATGAATTATGAATTCATGTGAACATTTTCCATGCACAAAAGGATATTTGCACCTCTCTTATTTCTCATGTTGACCTGGTCCAAGTGTTGGATCAGATCAAATTTTGTAGAATTTTGAATTCAAAGAGTTTGGTTTGGTTGAAACCTCCCACTTCCTCTCATCCTTATCTCCATGCCCCTAAACATTTTGTTGCACATTTTTTTTAGCAATTTCTGATTGAGAGTGAGTAGAAGGAGAGTCCTTCTACTCATCACCTTCTTGGATGAGGCATTGGAAAAGGATAAGACCCCATTTGAATTTAAATACTAGAAGTTGGTTGAAACTAGTTCAACCAATCTTAACCTATCCACTCCATATAGAATTTTTATTTATTTTTCATGAAAAAAATTATGAGAATTTTTTTGCATGAATATTGACGTATTATCTTTTCATGGTAAAAATTTGAAAGTGATTGGACATTGGTTTTGGGCAAAAAAAATCTTGGAGTGAGGGTAAGTAGAATTTTATAGCACTTTATTTTTTCTTCATGCCTTTATTTTCTTCTAATTTTTGTATCTAAGGACACTTAATTTTTAGATATGACCTAAATAGGGTTTATATATTTGAAAGTTGTCTTTCTATAAAATCTTATTTCATAGAAAAACTCCACTCAAAGAGGGCATGAGAGGGTTTTTAGTGCATCAAGGTTTTTGGCTCGAGTGGAACCCTAGGGTTGGGACCCTAGGTTTGGATGGAGAGATCGAGTGCTGTGAGCATCGGATCGCTACCAAACTTCAGAAACCAACTCATCATCCTCCATACTACATGTTCTAATTTTCTAAAGTATCTAAAAAATCAAAAGAAGATGATCAATTAGATTAATCACGATCAGCTATCAATAGCTCCGGCGAGGAGCTAGCACTCCGGTGGAGCTGGTCGGATCCAGGAGCACTATGTGGACCAACCATAGAGGTCAGATAAGTATGCGGCTATAGCATGACATCACAGCTTCTTTCAGTAGATTCAGATCATGGAGATTAGCTACCCATGCATAGGTATTGAGTTTTGAACTCGTATCGATTAGCAGATTCAATTTGCTGATCGATCATATTTAAATTTTAAATTACATATTAGCATGTCTAGATCTTGAGTAGGGTTTAAATTGATTACATCAATGCATGCTATAGATTAATATTTGATTAATTTTAGTTTTTACTGCTTTAATTTTAAAAATATTTTGAAAAAGCATGCTAAAAACCTCGCTCGATTTTCTTCATCACCAACTTTTCAGGTCGATCACCATCCTCGTGATGATCCTGCGGTCGAGAGCAATTTATGAGTTAATTATTAAAATTCATATCTTAAATTTTTAACTCTTGAAAATATGAATTATCATTTTCATTAACTCAAAGAATATATTACAGACACTTTAAATATACACTATGATAGAAAATAATTCTTTTATTAATTTATAGTCAAAATTATAAAATTATCTTTAGAAGTGTATTACAAATGTCAACCAATCTGACTTTTAGGACACATCTTTAATAGCGGTCCACAGCATGGTGTAGGAAGGAAGATGCATGGGATTTACATGGTTCACACCTCACGTGTGGACCTCTTAGTGGTTCAAAAGAGTTTCATGTGGTCCAACAGGCCTTTTTGCATGGTTTTTCATGTAGATGCATGATTGGATGGTCTAGGAGCTTGCGAGCTTGATTGGATAGCAAGGGGGGTTATTTGGATCTTGTTAGGAGGCCTAAACCTACTAGAACTTGGTTTTAGTGCTTTAAAAGGCCCTGATGGCCTATGGAGCTGTGGTAGAGTAGGCGAAGAGGCTGTAGAGTATTGGCTAGCAACAGAGCCTTAGAGGCACACCCTAGCAGTGGCCAAAATTGAGAGGTCTCCTTGAGAGAGATGAGAGTTTTATTGTAAGGGATTGTACTTTTTGTTGAGAGAGAGATTGATGTATAAGAGTTGAGGGGATGCGATCTTCTGTTGTAATTTTCTCTTTTCTAATACTGAAGCTTGCTTGCCCTATAAAGGTAAGTCTTGGACTGATTTACATACTTGGTTGTGTTCTTTTCTTGTATCTCTTCTTTCTTTCTATTGTGGTATTGATGTCATCATCGAAGTTATGATCTTAGGCTGGGATTCGAATTCTATACTTGTGAGGGATCCTCCCAAAAAGTGATATCAGAGCAAGAGGTATCATAGCAGCTCTAATAACAAGTGGTATTAAAGCTCCAGATTTTTCAGGTTATGGCGATATTGATGAGATTGAAGAAGATGGAGAAGATAGGCTCAATCAAGATAGAGATTAACCGATATGATGGAAAGAGTAATTTCCTCCTATGGCAAGTGAGGATGAAGAATATGCTTATTCAACAAGGATTGATTGATGTTTTCTTATACGAGGAGAAGCTGATGCCATGAAGGTGAAAGATTCAAAATGGCTCTAGATAGAGATGGTGAGCATGATCTACTTCTATTTGATAGATGATATGGTGATCTATGTGCTTAACAAGACTTTTCTGATGGTGATATGGTCGAAGCTCAAAAAGATGTATATGACAAAGTCACTCACAAACTCTCTCTTCCTCTGAAAGCATTTCTACCAGTTATGGATGAGTGAGGGGTAGAGCATGCAGGAGCTGGAGGAAAAATTTTATTTTTCAGATCAGATTCGTTCAAATCTGATTGGATCAAGAGAGATATTACAAAATTTTTTTTCTTAGATCTAGATCAGATTTGAGACTTTTTAGATATGATATTATTGATCTAATAAAAAAATAAAATAAAAATAAAGAATTGGGTGTCTCTCTGAGGTTTTGGATCTAGCCACGTAAGTGCCTGGCCTTTATCGATATCCACTCGGATAGGATCTAGAGATCTTCTCCTTCTTTATCACTTCTCCAAATATCAGATCTGGATTTGATTTGGAAGATCTTCAAAACTCCTTTTGAAGATTGGGTGTCCTCTCTTGCAATAGTGCTATCTTCTTTTTTTCTTGTCGCCTTTCTCTTGCTTAGATTGCACCAAACTGAAGCCCAAAGATTCTTGGGCGTGGATAGGAGAGAGAGGACCTAAAGATGGCATGGAGGAGGGAGAGGAGCAGCCTTGTGGCATGGGCAATGGGCTAGAGATCTAAATCCTAGGCATAGATAGGATTTATATAGATCTTGCTGTGCCATGCAGTGCCACATCATCCCGACCAATCACGGCCTTTTGTGTAATCAGATCTAAATCAGATTGATGGGATGCCATCATCTGATCTAATTAGATGAGAGCCCCTTTGAATCATCCTTAGATGGTGCCAAGACTGATCAAAGACAAGTCTTTGGCACCACCTAGGTAGAAATCTCGAAGCAACCTCGAGTCCCATCTGTTTAGGACTCCAGGTATCACTATCCATGGGTGCATGCCTCCCTAGGCATGCACCCCTTATCCAACTATCTTTAAGTAGGTGGACTGGTCTAAATGTTCTCTCCTATGATGGCTTGACACCTGGGTAGATGTCTAAGTGTCAAAGGTCAATGTTTGACCAAATGTCCGAAATAGGATTTAGCAGATAATAAAAAATGGCAGGTGTTGTCTCAAATTCATCTCATAAATTAAGACAACTCTTTTCTAACCTGGACAAACTTCAGTCAGACCAAGTAAAGGTATCTGAGTGAGCCCAAATATATTTGGCTTAGTCAAGACAACTTTTAGTGATAATTAAAGAAGAAGATTAGGCTCAATCGTGTGCTAGCATAATTTTCTTGAATCTAATTGAATCTAATTCAAATCAATTGAACTAGATTAGTCCAATTGATGATATCTAGATTCAAATCCTTATTTGTGTAACCCAGTTAGGTTCAGTTAAGTATGATAATGAGATATGTCATGATCTCCATCATCGACATCATCGAAACATCTTTCCATGGATCAGAACTTTTCTGATTCAGGCAACTAGTATGATTGATCATCTAAATCATTCTAATTGCTCTAAAAATCCACCAGTGATACTTAGCAGCATATGGTGGCAACCCATCAGAACTGAAAATGAACTTCTTGGTGTAGTTACCTAAGTGGTTAAGTTATTCTATCTTGAGCCCCGATCGGATTAAGGTTAAGGTGAACTTGTCAAAACCTAATATCCATCATATGATTAATCATTCGATTCAAGTCCAATGTGAAAATCTTTATAGAAACTCTTTCTATTATTTCACTCTACCATGGCCATAGGCTTATGGACTTGAATCTCGTGATCATTATAGGGCTACTCCTCATCTATTGAGGTAGATAGATTCTCTCTTGGTGCAATCCAATTTCTACAATGAACATGCTATAACCAACATACACCTTAGAATTTCAAATGGCTAGGAGACCGAGTCATGGTATAGTCAAACTGTAACACCCTCAAGATGAACTACTGATGCACCTCAGGTTAAAGAACCAGACACACAACTGTAGCTTCGAGCCAATCATCGATGAGAAGGTAGACTTCCTAATGACTGCTCGAGGTGGTCATGCTCAGTGCCCTTATTCTCGAATGAGTATCTGTACTCTCGCTCCAGTGTCTTGATTCTTGAGATCATCATAGGGCTACTCCTCATCTATCGAGGTAGATAGATTTTCTCTTGGTGCAATCCAATTTCTACAATGAATATGCTATAGCCAACATACACCTCAGGATTCTGAATGGCTAGAAGATCGAGTTATGGTGTAGTCAAACTATAACACCCTTAAGGTGAACTGTCAATGCACCTTAGGTCAAAGAATCAGATACACAACTATAGCTTTGAGCCAGTCATCGATGAGAAGATAGACTTCCTAATGACTGCTCGAGGTGGTCATGCTTAGTGCCCTCATTCTCTAAGGAGTACCTATACTCTCGCTCCGATATCTTTATACCATAAACTCAAGACTTATCTACTATAAAAAAGTGATTATATACCAACCTTTCAGATCAATCACCATCCTCATGATGATCCTATGGTCGGAAGCATTTTATAAGTTAATAATGAAAATTCATGTCTTAAATTTTTAACTCTTGAAAATAAGAATTATCATTGCCATTAACTCAAGGGATGTATCACAAACATTAAATACACATTATGATAGAAAATAATTTATTTTATTATTTATAGTCAAAATTATAATTTTATCCTTAGAAGTGTATAACATGTATCAGCCAATTCTGGCTTCTAGGGCACACATATCTAACAAACTTCCACTTGACCTAAAGCCAATTGGCTATAAATCTAGGTTCCATCTTCTTAAGATGGGCTTCGATCTTCTGCTGGCCCAACAGCTTTGTAAGTGGGTCTACTACATTATCTACGGAGTCGACTCTCTTGACCTTGACGTATCCCTTCTCAAGGAAATCGTGGATGAGATGGTATCGCTGCTCGATGTGTTTGGATTTTTAGTGAGACCTTGGCTCCTTAGCAAGGGCTATGGCACCATTATTATCGTAGTATAAAGGAATGGCATCTAATGGCATCACTTCAATCTCTACGGCAAACTTCTTATACCAGAATGCCTCTTTCGTAGCTTCTGATGCAGCGATGTACTCTGCTTCCATGGTGGAATCTATGATTATTGTCTGTTTGGAACTCTTCCAACCATTACATACAAACAGATTTTCAGATGTCAACTTTCGATCATCTATATCGGACATAAAATTTGAGTCTATATACCCCTAGACTTAGAGTTGTCCATTACCAAAAACCAAGAACATATCCTTAGTTCTTCTTAAGTACTTAAGAATACATTTCACAGAAGTCCAATATTTTTCATCTAGATTCGACTGATATTTGCTCATGACACTCATAGCATGAGGCTGAAGGAAAATTCTGATTTTTCGGATCAGGTTCGTTCAGATCTGATCAGATCAAGAGATATATTTCAAAAATTTTTCTCTTTAATCTAGATCAGATCTAAGATATTTCAAATCTGATTATTATTATTTTAAAAATTAAATAAAATCTAGATAAATAAAATTAAATTTAATTTACCTTGATAAGGGTAATCCTATTACCCGTTGATGATCCTGTATGCAGCAGAAGGTTCTAGATCTAGCCACGCAAGTGCCTGGCGTCTATCGATATCCACTCGGGTTGGATCTAGAGATCCTCTTCTTCTCTATCACATCTCCAGAAATCAGATCTGGAGGATCTTCAAAACTACTTTTGAAGATTAGCAGTTGTCCTTTGTAGCAGCACAGCCTTCTAGCTTTCAGTTGCCTTTCTTTGATCTGGATCGCACCAACCAAAAATCCAAAACTCCTTTTGGACATGGAGAGGAAAGGGAGAAGGTGGTTTGGCATGGAGGAAGAGGGGAGAGGCAGCCTTGGGCATGGGGAATTGTGATTCCTTTCAATCACTTCCAATCACAATCTGGGTTGGGCGCAGGGTCTTATTTATAGACTGTCTGTGATCCAACTTCTCTTCTTCCCAACCAATCACAACTCTTTGTGAAATCAGATCTAAATCTGATTGATAGAAATAGAGTCCCCTGGATTCCTCCTTAGAGGGTGCCTAAGATCAGTCAAAGTTGGTTCTTAAGAGAACTCTAATTGAAATCCAAAAAGGAGATGGAGTCCCTGTCCAATAGGGACTCCTAGGTGCCTCCAACTTGGGCACATGCCAAGGGTGGCATGCTTTCTCTTCCTTCCCAGGTTCTGGTAGGGGGATAGGCCCCCACCAGCTCTTCAATAGGTGCGTGATATGTGGTCAAAAGTCAAAGTGTCAATGGTCAACATTTGACCAGTCAAAGATAGACTTTTGACCAAAGTCAAAGAACAAGAAATGGCAGGTGACCAAAAATTCAGGTAATGTCTTACAAAATAAGACAACCTTTTCTAACTTGGACAACCTCCAGTCAGACCATATGAAGGCCTCTTATTGAGCACAAACTCCTTTGGCTCAGTCAGGACAACTTATTTATGATAGCAAAAGAAGAACGTCAGGTTCAATCGGGTGCTAGCACGATTTCCTTGAACCTAATTGAATCTCATTCAGATCAATTGAATTGGATCAGTTCAATTGATGATCACCAAATTCAAACTCTTGTTTGTGTGACCCAGTTAGGTTCAGTTCTATATGGTAATGGGATATGTCATGATCTCTATCATCGATATCATCGAAACTTCTTTCGATGGATCAGAACTCTTCTGATTCGAACAGCTAGAATGATCGATCATCTAAATCATTCTAATTGCTCCCAAAATCCACCAGTGACACCTAGCAGTATATGGTGGCAACCCATCAGAGCTGAATGCGAACCTCTTGGTGCAGCTACCTGTGTGATTAAGTCCTTCTATCTTGAGCTCCGATCAGATTAGGGTTAAGGTAAACTCGTCAAACCCTTATTTCTATCATATGATGTAATCATTCGATTTGAGTCCGATGTGAAAATCTAAATAGAAACTCTTTCTATTATTTCACTCTGCCATGGGCATGGGCTTCTGGACTTGATTCTCATGATTATCATAGGGCTGCTCCTCTACCATCGTCGTAGATAGATTCCATCTTGATGCCATCCAGTTCCTATAATGAACATGCTATAGCCAACATACACCTCAGGGTTCCGAATGGCTAGGAGACCGAGTAATGGTGTAGTCAAACTATAACACCCTCAAGATGAACTGCCGATGCACCTCAAGTCAAAGAACCAGACACACTACTGCAGCATCGAGTCAGTCATTGACGGGAAGGTAGACTCCCTAATGACTACTCGAGGTGGTCACGCTCAGTGCCCTCGTTCTCTAACGAGTACCTGTACTCTAGCTCCAGTGTCTCCACACCATAGACTCAAGACTCATCTACTAAAGAGAAGCGATTGTACACCAACCTTCTGGATCAATCACCATCCTCGTGATGATTCTATGGTTGAGAGCATTTTATGAGTTAACAATGATTATTCATGTCTTAAATTTTCAACTCTTGAAAATATGAATTATCATTACCATTAACTCAAAGGATGTATCACAGATACTAAATACACATATGTGATAGAAAAAAACCCATTTTATTTATTATAGTCATAATTATAATTTTGCTCTTAGAAGTGTATTACAAGTGTCAGCCAATTCTGGCTTCTAGGGCATATATATCCAACAATCTCCCACTTGTCCTAAAGCCAATTTGCTACAAGTCTAAGTCCCATCTTCTCAAGGTGGACTTCGATCTTCTACTGGCCTAACGGCTTTGTAAGTGAGTCTGCCACATTGTCTGCGGAGTTGACTCTCTTGACCTCGATATAACCCTTCTCGAGGTAATCGCGGATGAGGTGGTATCGCCGCTCAATATGCTTGGATTTTTGGTGAGACCTCGACTCCTTAGCAAGGGCTATGGCACCATTATTGTCGCAGTATAGAGGAATGGCATCTGATGGCATTACTCCAATTTCTGCAGCAAACTTCTTATACCAGAATGCTTCCTTCGCAGCTTCTGATGCAGCGATATATTCTGCTTCCATGGTGGAATCTGCTATCACCGTTTGCTTGGAATTCTTTCAGCTGACAGCACCACCATTGCACATAAACAGACTCCCAGATGTCGACTTTCGATCATCTATATTAGATATGAAATCCGAGTCTGTGTATCCCTGGACTTGAGTTCTCCATTACCAAAGACCAACATCATATCCTTAGTTCTTCTTAAGTACTTAAGGATATATTTCACAGAAGTCCAGTGTTCTTCACCTGGATTTGACTGATATCTGCTTGTGTCACTCACAGCATGGGCTATATCAGGTCGTGTACATAGCATGGCATACATGAGGCTCCCTATTGTAGAAGCATAAGGGATCTTGCTCATGCATTCTATTTCCTCAGGTGTGCTGGGGCACATCTTCTTGGAAAGATGAATACCATGTCTGAAGGGTATTAATCCCCTCTTAAAGTTTTCCATACTAAACCTCTTTAATACTTTCTCTATGTACATCTTCTGTGAAAGTTCTAGCATCCTATTCGGTCTATCCCTATAGACCTTAATTCCTAGAATAAAGGATGCTTCGCCTAGGTCTTTCATGGAGAATTCCTTGGACAACCATAATTT
>QRFJ01001652.1:288469-364554 GCA_006176705.1 Cocos nucifera
AGAGAGATAGTGCATTGGAAGGCATTGACTATCAGGATACATTTTCCCCAGTGGCTATGCTAAAATCCATCCGCACATTGCTTGCCATTGCAGCCTATTTTGATTATGAAATATGGCAAATGGACGTGAAAATGGTGTTCTTAAATGGATATCTTGAGGAAGATATCTATATGGAACAACCGCTAGGTTTCACATCCAGTGATACTGATCACAAGGTTTGCAAGCTGCAAAGGTCCATATATGGACTTAAGCAAGCATCTCGGAGCTGGAACACTCATTTCAATGATGTGATCAAAATATTTTGTTTCATCAAAAATGAAGTGAAACCATGTGTTTTCAAAAAGGTCAGTAGGAGCGCTATTGTCTTCCTCGTATTGTACGTGGATGACATCCTCCTTATTGGAAATGTGTCCCATGATGACAACAATTGCAAGAGATCCTCTTCTTCTCTATCACACTCCAAAAATTAGATCTGGATCTGATCTGGAGGATCTTCAAAACTCCTTTTGAAGATCAGCAGTCGTCCTTTGCAGCAGCGCAGCCTTCTACTTTTGATCGCCTTTCTTTGATCTGAATCGCACCAACCAAAAATCCAAAACTCCTTTTGGATGTGGAGAGGAAGGGAGAAGGTGGTTTGGCATGGAGAGGAGGGGAGAGGCAGCCTTGGGGTGGGAATGTGATTTTTCAATCATTTTTTATCTGAGTTGGGCGCAGGGTCTTATTTATAGACTATGCTGTGATCCAACTCCTCTTCTTCCCAACCAATCACAACCCTTTGTGAAATCAGATCTAAATCTGATTGGTGGGAATAGAGTCCCCTGGATTCCTCCTTAGAGGGCGCCTAAGACCAGTCAAAGTTGGTTCTTAGGAGAACTCTAATTGGAATCCAAAAAGGAGATGGAGTCCCTTGTCCAACAAGGACTCCTAGGCGCCTCCAACTTGGGCACACGCCAAGGGTGGCGTGCGCCCTCCTCCTTGCCAGGTTCTGGCAGGGGGACAGGCCCCCACCAGCTCTCCAATAGGTGCATGACATGTGGTCAAAAGTCAAAGTGTCAATGGTCAACATTTGACCAGTCAAAGGTAGACTTTTGACCAAAGTCAAAGAACAAGAAATGGCAGGTGACCAAAAATGGCAGGTAATGTCTTACAAAATAAGACAACCTTTTCTGACTTGGACAACCTCCAGTCAGACCATATGAAGGCCTCTGATTGAGCACAAACTCCTTTGGCTCAGTCAGGACAACTTATTTATGATAGTAAAAGAAGAACGTTAGGTTCAATCGAGTGCTAGCACGATTTTCTTGAACCTAATTGAATCTCATTCAGATCAATTGAACTAGATCAGTTCAATTGATGATCACCAGATTCAAACCCTTGTTTGTGTGACCCAGTTAGGTTCAGTTCTGTATGGTAATGGGATATGTCATGATCTCTATCATCGACATCATCGAAACTCCTTTCGATGGATCAGAACTCTTCTGATTCGAACAGCTAGAATGATCGATCATCTAAATCATTCTAATTGCTCCCAAAATCCACCAGTGACACCTAGCAGTATATGGTGGCAACCCATCAGAGCTGAATGCGAACCTCTTGGTGCAGCTACCTGTGTGATTAAGTTCTTCTATCTTGAGCCCCGATCAGATTAGGGTTAAGGTGAAACTCGTCAAACCCTAGTCTCTGTCATATGATGTAATCATTCGATTCGAAGTCCGAATGTGAAAATCTAAATAGAAACTCTTTCTATTATTTCACTCTGCCATGGCCATGGGCTTCTGGACTTGATTCTCATGATCATCATAGGGCTGCTCCTCTACCACCGAGGTAGATAGATTCCATCTTGATGCAATCCAGTTCCTACAATGAACATGCTATAGCCAACATACACCTCAGGGTTCCATATGGCTAGGAGACCGAGTAATGGTGTAGTCAAACTATAACACCCTCAAGGTGAACTGCCGATGCATCTCAGGTCAAAGAACCAGACACACTACTGCAGCATCGAGTCAGTCATTGACGAGAAGGTAGACTTCCTAATGACTACTCGAGGTGGTCACGCTCAGTGCCCTCGTTCTCTAACGAGTACCTGTACTCTCGCTCCGGTGTCTCCACACCGTAGACTCAAGACTCATCTACTAAAGAGAAGCGATTGTACACCAACCTTCCGGATCAATCACCATCCTCGTGATGATCTATGGTCGGGAGCATTTTATGAGTTAATAATGATTATTCATGTCTTAAATTTTCAACTCTTGAAAATATGAATTATCATTACCATTAACTCAAAGGATGTATCACAGACACTAAATACACATATGTGATAGAAAATAACCCATTTTATTGATTATAGTCAAAATTATAATTTTGCCCCTAGAAGTGTATTACAAGTGTCAGCCAATTCTGGCTTCTAGGGCACATATATCTAACACCATTAGATTGTTGATTATCATCTATCTTAAATGAGTATTCTCAGCATGCCGCAGTACTGCCTTACTTAAGACTCCATGATACTGGGATCCATATTGGTCAACTTAGGAATATCATTCCCAATAAGGAGGATATCATCCACGTACAGTATGAGAAAGATAATAGTGCTCCCACTGATCTTTTTGAAAATACATGGTTCCTCCTCATTCTTGATGAAAATCACATCATTAAAATGAGTATTCCAGCTCTGAGATGCTTGCTTAAGTTCATATATGGACCTTTGCAGCTTGCATACTTTATGATCAGTTTCACTGGATGTGAAACCCAAGGCTATTCTATATAGATATCTTCCTCAAGATATCTATTTAAGAATGTCATTTTCACATCCATTTGCCATGCTTCATAATCAAAATAGGCTACAACAACAAGCAATATGTGAATGGATTTAAGCATGGCTACTGACGAAAAGGTATCCTGATAGTCAATGCCTTCGCACTGACTATAATCTTTTGCTACTAATCTAGCTTTGAATGTCTCTACATTTTCATCTGTGCCAATCTTTCTCTTGTAGATCCATTTACACCTAATAGATACTATACCTTCTAGTAGATCTACCAAGGTCCAGACTTCATTTGAGTAAATCGAGTCAATTTCTAACTTCATTGCCTCTAACCATTTTTCGGAGTTGATATTTGATATCGCCTCGTTATAAGTTTTGGGATCATCACCATGAGCTCCATTACCTACGAGGAACATTTTCTCTACTTCCTTTGAAATAGTACCTAAGTACCTCTCAGGAAGATGGAAAACTCTTTTCGATCTTCGAGGTGGAGGAGGTAGTGATTGTATTGGCTCAACCTAATTTGGTTCCAAATGGTCCTTAGCTCTTTGCTCTTGGGAGACTTTCTCCTCTAGCTTGATCTGCTTTCCAATGCCGCCATCTTGAATAAACTATTTTTCAAGAAAGATGGCATGTCGACTCACAATCATATTATGATCTTCTAGAATATAGAAATAATATCCTAATGACTCTTTAGGATATCTTATAAATCGAGCTCTAAAGGATCTATAGTCTACCTTGTCCGCTTGTTGTCTTTTGACATGAGTCGGACAACCCCAAATTCTGAGATGACTCAGACTTGGTTTCTTACCATGCCATATCTCATACGGTGTGGTAGGAAGGGTTTTAGAAGTAATCCTATTTAGCAAATATATAGTAGTTAACAAACTGTATCCCTAAAGAAAATTAGGGAGGTCTGTGAAGCTCATCATGGATCGAACCATATCTAATACGGTCTGATTTCTTCGTTCTAAAATATCGTTGAGTTGAGGTGTTCCAGGTGGAGTTATTGAGAGACTATGCCATTCTACTTGAGATAGTTCAAGAATTTTCGACTAAGGTATTCACCTCCTTGATCTGATCGAAGAACCTTAATGGGTTTTTCAGTTTATTTTTCTACTTCATGTTTGAATTCTTTAAACTTTTCAAAGAGTTCTGACTTGTGTCTCATAAGATACACATACCCATACCGAGATAAATCATCAGTGAAGATTATGAAGAAGACAAAATTATCTCTAGCCGACACAACAAATGGGCCGCACACATCAGTATGTACTTGGATAAGTAAATCCATAGCCCTTTCGCCATGTCGCATAAAAAGGAGTTTAGTCATTTTGCCATGAAGACATGATTCACAAATTGGATATGACTCAGAAGTCAATGGACTCAATAGCCTAATTTTCTCTAATTTGTTAATCCTATCTTCTGCTATATGACTTAGTCTAAGGTGCCATAGATACCTATCATTTGGACTATCTTTGGGTTGTTTTGATTTTATGGCATTCACATTTTGCTCGATATTAAAAATAGATACATCAATATGTAACTAGAAAAGACTGTTAATAAGGAAACCACTTACAATTTTATTTCTTTCATAAAGAATGTTACAATGGTCCTTAAGAAAACTAATTACATAGCCTTCTAGTGCTAAGCATGAAATAGAAATCAAATTTCTACTTGCTGTAGGCACATAATAACAATCCTTTAGTACTAAATCTAAATCAGATGGTAATCGAAGAGGGTAGGTTCCTACGGCCACAGCAGCAACCCTTGCTCCATTTTCAACGTGTAGGATCATTTTACCATCCCTCAGCCTCCTGCTATCCTCAAGATCCTACATGAAAGTACATAAATAAGCACTAGAACCAGAGTCAAGCACCCAACTGGATGCAGAAGAAATCATAAGATTAGATTCAATAATGAGCATACTTGCAGCAGGACCTGCCTCCTTCTTATTCTTCAGGGTGACCAAGTATGAAAGGCAGTTCCACTTCCAGTGGCCGTCAGTGTTGTAATGAAAATATTTTTCTTTATCAATGGCCTTCTTTTTCAGCTCTGCCTTCTTTTTCTTTCCTCCTTCCACCTTCTACTTTTTCACAAACTTCTTCTTCTTTTCAAAAGCCTTTCTGTTGGAAGAAGTCCATTCCATAGCAAATACTGAGTCTTTAGAATCTTTCATTGAAAGCTTAGTAGTAACTAGCATGTTCATAAGCTCGATCAGTGTATTTTGAAGTTTATGCATATGGTAGTTCATGATGAACTGCCCATATGCATCAGTCAAGGATTGTAGAATTATATCATTCTCCAGATCCAAGTCCAACTTCACTCTAAGCTTCTTTAGCTCTTTCAAGTTCTTGATCATCATCAGATAATGATCTTGGACTGACTGCCCATCATGTATTTTAGTCTTGAATAGTCATTTAGTGACCTGATATTTGGCTGTGCGACTTTGTTCACCAAACATCTCTTATAGGTGAGCCAACATTTGGCGGGCAGTCCTGATATCTTCGTGTTGGTGCTAAAACTTATCAGACATCGAGCCCAACATATAATATCTGGTCTTGTTATCTTCATCCGTCCATTTGTCAAGAGATGCTCTCTATTCAGCGGATGGACGAGCTGGTAAGGTGGGGGGATCTCGGTCTAATACGTAAGTTAACTTCTTGAAATCCAAAATAATTTTGAAGTTTTGGAGCCAATTCTTGTAATTAGATTCGGTCAGTCTATGGGTGTCCAGGATACGTGCTAGTGGGTTGGATGCAGATATTTTTCTATAGAGAGTCAAAGTTTTAGTTAGATATTATAATTAAGACTAGACCAATTTATTTAGGAGTTTAATTTTTAAACAAATTAGCTTCCACTATTTTTTCAAATCTCTATACTTCCTCTATAGAGATGCGAAAATCTCTACAATTATAGATTTCTAATGGATGGTGCAGTCCCACCAACTGACTCATCATCTCACCTAACAGTTATTGGTGATGGGTTATCCAATGAGTGGACAACTCTTGTCCAATGATTCTCTAATCATGGTGTAGACAAACTTGGTCTCTAATTTATGAATCTCACCATGCTTGAAATATTGATCCATTCCTTAGTTAAGTCAGATCCACCACTTGTGCAGATTGGATTTCTAATTGGGTTTCTCACCGTATTCGAAATATTGAGCCCAATTTATCCTCAAGTCCATAGCATCCAATGCCTAATAGACATGGATGCATCTTCCTGATGCAACTGAACCATCATGATCTGTCGAGAACAATCAACCCCGAAAAGGGTCTGCATATCTATAATGGTGGAAGATCTTAGACTTAATCTTTTCTTAGGAAGATTTGATTTAGATCTCTTTAAACTTGACTTACAATAGCCATAACAATTATGACTAATCTAGTGGCATGGGTTAGATTGGATTGTTAACCATCTTAGATCAGGACTGGGTCAACAAATATGGTCAGGTAAGTGAGACTGGTGGAAGGGATATGTCATTAACTCAACAAGAATGCATTCAAGTCGAGTAGCGTCCAATTAAAAACTAGTCGATCGTATCTGTCAGACTTACCTTAGACATCAAATTATTGAGCTAGAACTAATCAGATTAGCCTACAATCTAGACTCTAACCACTGAGCCTAATTAGGTCTTAGCTTGATTGATCACTCATGTGATTTGATCTTGATTCATACTTAATCATATTAGGCTGGTCAATTTAAGCACTCTTGATCCCATCTAACCAATTCTTGATTCAATTTGATCAACCGCTAGACCTAATTGAGCTACCCAAGCCCAAACCCAATTTTATGAATATGTCTTAAATCTAAAAATTCTTAATTTTTAGACTTAACATATTTTATAATCTTAATTCTTAATTAAGTTTAGGGTTCACAAACAAAATATGTAAATAAAATCCTAGGGTTTCAGGATCTAGGATTTTGCAGAAAATAAGTTTTAGGTTTCTGATTAAGGACGAACACGCAGCATCCCTACACATTATAAGAATATCCCATCGAATGGAGGAGAGGGCATTTTAAACTCTACTTCATTCTTATGATCAGACGGCCCAGGGGAATGCCTTAATCAAAAAAAACTAATTAGATTTACATCATATATCTTATATATAAAAATTGATCTCTATAAACATGTTTTGTATATATCTTTATGTATCATATCATGCATATTTTTAGATCTAAATTATATCATAATTTTCTAAAAAATTAAATTTAAATTGATCATATCAAAATATATTCTATTTTAGATAATTATGTAGAACTATTCTACAACTAGTCTAAACATGCATTCATCATATCTCATATGATCAAAAATTAAATAACTTTTTTTTCTCTTTTTTAGATCTTATTATAATATTTATAATATTAAAAAATATTAAATAAATAGATCTAAAAATTATAACTAATCAAATTAAATTATGATCATGCAAGACCATACATAGAATAATTCTATTCTACAACTAGTCATGCATCTTGTACAACTTAGATCAAAATTATTTAATTTTTAATTTTTTTGATTTTAAATCAAATCACATCTCATATGACCTCTAAAATCACCTAATTATTAGATCAAAATAAATTAAAATTAGATCTAGTAAAACCTAGCTTTGAAATCAGTTGAAGGAAAAACCCTATTTCTCGGGTCAGATTCATTCAGATCTAATTGGATCGAGAGAGATATTATAAAAATTTCTCTCTTAGATATAGATCAAATTTAAGACTTTTTAAATATGATATTATTGATCTAATAAAAGAATAAAATAAAAATAAAAAATAAATTAAATCTAAGTTAATTTTACCTTATAGCAGATAATCAGATTATCCTGTAATGATCCTGATGTCTCCCTGAGGTTCTGGATCTAGCCACGCAAGTGTCTGGCCTCTATCGGTATCCACTTGGATAGAATCTGAAGATCATCTTCTTCTTTATCATTTCTTCAAATATCAGATCTGAATCTAATTTGAAAGATCTTCAAAACTCTTTTTGAAGATTGGGTGTCATCTCTTGCAGTAGTACTGCCTTCTTCCTTTCTCATCACATTTCTCTTGCTTGGATTGCACCAAACTGAAGCCCAAAGATTCTTGGGTGTGGATAGGAGAGAGAGGAGCTGAAGATAACATGGAGAAGGGAGAGGAGCAGTCTTGTGGCATGGGCAATGGGCTAGAGATCTAAATCCTTGGTGTAGATAGGGTTTATATAGATCTTGCTGTGCCATGCAGTACCACATCATCTCGACCAATCATGATCTTTTATGCAATCAGATCTAAATCTGATTGATGGGATGACATCATCTGATCTAATTAGATGAGTGCCCCTCTGAATCATCCTTAGATGGTGCCAAGACTGGTCAAAGACAAGTCTTTGGTGCCACCTTGGTAGAAACCTCGAAGCAACCTCGAGTCCCATCTATTTTGGACTCCAGGCATCACTATCCATAGGCGCATGCCTCCCTAGGCGTGCACCCCTTATCCAACTACCTTTAAGCAGTTGGACTAGTCCAAATGTTCTCTCCTATGATGGCTTGACACATTAGCAGATGTCTAAGTGTCAAAGGTCAATGTTTGATCAAATGTCCGAAACAGGATTTAGCAGGTAACGAAAAATGGTAGGTGTTGTCTCAAATTCATCTCATAAATTAAGATAATTCTTTTTTGATCTAGACAAGCTTTAGTTAGACCAAGTAAAGGTGCCTGAGTGAGCCAAAATATATTTAGCTGAGTTGAGATAACTTTTAATGATAATTAAAGGAGAACATTAAGCTCAATCGTGTGCTAGCACGATTTTCTTGAACCTAATTTAATCTAATTCAAATGAATTGAACTAGGTTAGTCAAATTGATGATATCCAAATCCAAACCCTTATTTATGTGATTCAGTTAGGTTCAATTAAGTATGATAATGAGATATACCATGATCTCCATCATCGACATCATCGAATACCTTTCGACGGATCAGAACTTTTCTAATTCAGACAACTAGTATGATTGATCATCTAAATCATTCTAATTGCTCTAAAAATCCATCAGTGATACCTAGTAGCATATGGTGGCAACCCATCAGAACTAAAAATGAAGCTCTCGATGCGGTTACCTATACGGTTAAGTTCTTCTATCTTGAGCCCCGATCGGATTAGGGTTAATGTGAACTCATCAAACCCTAATATCCATCATATGATTAATTATTCGATTCAAGTTCAATGTGAAAACCTTAATAGAAACTCTTTCTATTATTTCACTCTACCATAGCCATGGGCTTATGGACTTGATTCTCGTGATCATCATAGGGCTACTCCTCATCTATCGAGGTAGATAGATTTTCTCTTGATGCAATCCAATTCCTACCATGAATATGCTAGAGCCAACATATACCTCAGGATTCTGAATGGCTAGAAGATCGAGTTATGGTGTAGTCAAACTATAACACCCTTAAGGTGAACTGTCGATGCACCTTAGGTCAAAGAATTAGATACACAACTACAGCTTCGAGCCAGTCATCGATGAGAAGGTAGACTTCCTAATGACTGCTCGAGGTGGTCATGCTTAGTGCCCTCATTCTCTAAGGAGTACCTGTACTCTCGCTCCGATATCTTTATACCGTAAACTCAAGACTTATCTACTAAAAAAAAGTGATTATATACCAACCTTTCAGATCAATCACCATCCTCATGATGATCCTACGGTCAGGAGCATTTTATAAGTTAATAATAAAAATTCATGTCTTAAATTTTTAACTCTTGAAAATAAGAATTATCATTGACATTAACTCAAGGGATGTATCATAGACACTAAATACACATTATGATAGAAAATAATCTATTTTATTATTTATAGTCAAAATTATAATTTTGCCCTTAGAAGTGTATAACAAGTGTCAGCCAATTCTGGCTTCTAGGTCACACATATCTAATAGGAGCATCTTAGCAACTTACAGAAGATCCTCATTGATTTTCTCAGTGTTGGTGAAAAAATTGAGGAGAAGATTAGGATGTTAGTCTTGCTCTCATCGTTTTCTCCTTCTTTTGAGTCATGGATGACTATTCTTATGGGGAAGAGTGCCATTAAGATGAAAATGATCTCTTCTGTACTTCTCTAGAGTGAAGTTCTCAAGTGGAAGAACCAAGCCTCGAGTTCAAATTATAACTTGGCTTTAGCAATGACTAGAGATGGTGGTGGCAGAAGATGAAGTGGCAAAGGATTGCAAGGTGGACGGCCAAGCCCATGTCAAGGGACTTCAGCAAGATGAGATGCTATCTATGTGATGAGTTAGGACATCGAGTTAGAGATTACCTACAACATAGAGATTAGATGAAGGCTATTACGGTGGTAGTCCAAGATAGCGATACTAATGAGATCAATAATGTGCTAATGGTCTCTAATGAGGTATCTATTTCTTCACAGTAGTGAATTTTAAATTTGGCATGTTCGCATCATATTTATTATAAGGAGCAGCTATTTGACTCCCTGGAGAGTAGTGAGGGTACTATATGTTTATCAAATGGATCGAACTGTGTGATCAAGGGCATTAGGACCGTCAGCTTGTAAATACAAGATGGAGCAATAAAAAAATTAGGTGAGGTCCGATACATATCCAAATTTAGGAGAAATCTAATTTTACTAAATAGATTAAATTCAAGCAACTATAGATAAAGAGCTGATGATAGAATCCCGAAGGTTAGTTATGATAGTAAGATTATTATGAAAGGAGGAAAATATGAAAGATACTACTTCTTGGCAGAGAGCTCAGTGTGAGGAAGAGCTTCAGATGTTAGTGAGAGCTCACTACAAGGTGGAGCTCTCGGTACAGTTGGATTGGACATGAAATGGAAGACTTGGGAGGATGACAAGCGACATCATAGGGTGAAGTTCTTCTTATCATAGGAGGCTACCTCGAGTAGATCTCAGGTCAGGTAGGTCACAGCATATGATGAAGATGGGATTGAGTAATTTAGCTCGACTCTTATGTTTGTTTATTCATGAGCAGTCAGGTATTTACCCAAGGGTATGGAGGTGAGATCATCCAAAAGCTCTCAAAATTAAATGAAGGCCGAATGTCGAGTTAAGATAGAGATTGTTGGATTTTGGTGCCTTGAATTCGACAACAGCAATAATGGAGAAGCCCATAACAAAGTCCACAGCAACAAGCCTATAACAGAGCAGCCTAGGATGTGCGAGCATGGCCCATAAGTGTGCACGGCCCATAGGAGCACACGTAGCCCGTAGGCATGTGCAGCCTAGGTGTGCGAGCATGGCCCAGGCACGTGCCTAGTGCATCCATAGCATGGTGCAAAAGGGGAGATGTGTGGACCAGGCATGGTCCATGCCCAATCCATGCACCCAGGCAAAGGATTTACATAGTCCACACCTTACACGTGGACCTCCTAGTGGTCCAGAAGAGTTTCACACAGTCTAGGAGGCTTTTTCACATGATTTTTTATATGGATGCATGATCGGATGGTCCAGCACGTTGCAGGCTTGATCGGATGGTCAAGGGATTTATTTAGGCATGTTAGGAGACCTAAGCCTACTAAGACTTGATTTTAGTGCTTTAAAAGGTCACGACAGCCTATGGAGCTATGGTAGAGTAGGTGAGAGGCTGTAGAACATCAACTAGCAGTAGAGGTAGTCGTAGAGTATTAGGGGAGCACTTAGGGAGTACCTAGACAGTGGCTAGAGCTGAGAGGTCTTCTTGAGAGAGATGAGAGTTTTTTTGTGAGGGATTGTACTTGTTATTGAGAGAAAGATTAATATATAAGAGTTTAGAGTATGTGATCTCCTCTTGTAATTTTCTCTTCTCTCATAAGGAAGCTTACATGCCTCATGAAGGTAAGCCTTCGACTGATCCATATATTTGATTATATTCTTTTTTTATATCTCTTCTTTCTTTTTATCACAGCATTAACATCATCACTGGAGTTATGATCTTGGATGGAGATCTAAATTCTGCACTCGTAAGAGATCCTCCGAACAAGTTCTTGAAGAAAAATCTGATTTTCCACTATAGGATTGTCTTGATCTGATCAGATTTGAGATAAATTTTTCTACAAAAATTTCTACAATCTGATAAGATCTAAGAGTTCTCAGATCTGATCATGATGATCTAATATTAAAATCAAAAAATAAAATAAAATTAGATTTAATTTTAAGTACCTTGTTGGGTATTTTGATTATCCTGCGATGATCCTATTGGTTCCTGAGATTGTGGAAGGAGCCACGCATGTGCCTGACCTCACCGGTATCCACTCGGGCAAGATCTGAACATCTTCTCCTCATGAATCTCTCCTTTAAAGATCAAAATCTGAATCTAGTCTATAGTTCCTTCAAAACTATTTCTGTAGGCAGCCCGTCTGTCTCACGAACACCATCGCATAGATCCTGAATCTTGTGCCAAAAAACTTGGACCTTCAACTCAGATTTATTCCTAACTTTTTAGGCATGTAGAAAAGAAGGAGAGAGAGGATCAAGGGGGTGTGAGATGTCAGAGGGTTGGCTTCTTTGGGCTTGGAAAATATTTTGTGCGATCATTGCTCTTTAACGTGAGAAAGGTTTTTAATCCCAATGCCATATAGAGTCCCTCTTTGACAAAATAATAAACTTATTTTATCATTGGGACTTTAGGACTTATTCTTGACATGAAACCACGAGATCTCATTTTATTTTGTCACCAAAAATGAATCAAAAAGTGGGCAACATGAGTAGATAAGGAAGAGTCCATTGCGCCTAGGACTATTCCCTCAAGAGTTTGATCCAAATCAAACTCTATCAAAACCTAGTCAAAACTCCATCATAAATCACAAAATTTGTCACATGTATTAAATGACTCAATCCCTATCACATATCTAAAAATTAGATCAAAATAATTTCTAAAAAAATTTTTAGAAGCATCTAATCAAGTGACCCTTAATTCTCTCAAATAGGTCAACTTTTGACCCTAGTGCAATTGCATTAGGAATGGATTTAATTTCTATAATTAATTTAACCTAGACTGGTTCCAGTCAGATGAAAATAAACCCATTCAAGATACAAGAATGAGTCAAATCAAATTTGACTCAGTTGCAATGAATTAGAAAGATTACAGAAAGAGAATGCCAGGCTCAATCGTGTGCTAGTATGATTATCTTGAACCTGATTAGATCTAATCCAAATCAATCAAACTATGTTAGCTTAGTTGACGACATCCACAGCCAAACCCTTATTTGTGTGATCTAGTTAGGTTCAGTTCTGTATGGTAATGATACATGTCGTGATCTTTGTCATCGACATCATCAAAATATTTTTCGATGGACCAGAACTTTTCTGTTTCATACAATTAGAATGATCGATCATCAAAATTATTCTAATTACTCCAAAAATCCACCAGTAACACCTAGTAGTATATGGTGGAAACCCATCAAAACTAAAAGCAAACCTCTCAGTGTAGCTACTTGTGTGATTGGGTTCTTTTATCTTGAGCCCCGACAGGATTAGGATTAAGGTGAACTTGTCAAACCCAACATCCGTCATATGAATTAATCATTTGATTCGAGTCCGATGTGAAACCCTAATAAAAATTCTTTCTATCATCTTCACTCTACCATGGCCATGGGCTTAAGAACTTGATATCATGATTATCATAGGGCTACTCATCATCTACCGAGATAGATAGATCCCCTATTGGTGCAATCCAATTCCTACAATGAACATGCTATAGCCAACATACACCTTAGGATTCCGAATAGCTAGGAGATCGAGTTATGGTATAGTCAACTATAACACCCTCAAGGTGAACTGTCGATGCACGTTAGGTCAAAGAACCAGACTCACCACTGCAGCATCAAGCCAGTCACTGACGAGAAGATAGACTTTCTTATGACTGCTCGAGATGGTCACGCTCAGTGCCCTCATTCTCTAACAAGTATCTGTACTCTCATCTTGGTGTCTCCACACCATAGACTCAAGATACATCTATCCTAAAAAAGCAATCATACACCAACCTTCTAGATCGATCACCATCCTCGTGATTATCCTACGGTCAGGAGTAGTTTATGAGTTAATTATAAAAATTCATGTCTTAAATTTTTAACTCTTAAAAATATGAATTATTATTACTATTAACTCAAAGGATATATCATAGACACTTTAAATGCACACTATGATAGAAAATAATTTTTTTATTAATTTATAGTCAAAATTATAAAATTATCTTTAGAAGTGTATTTCAAGTGTCAGTCAATCTGGCTTCTAGGGAACACATCTAAGAAACTCTCACTTGACTTAAAGCCAATTGGCTATAAATATAAGTCCCATCTTCTCAAAGTGGGCTTCGATCTTTTGTTGGCTTAATGTCTTTGTTAGCAGGATTAGCCGTATTATCTATAGTGTCGATTCTCTTGATCTCGACATATCCATTCTTAAGGTAATCGTGGATGAGGTGGTATTGCCGCTTGATGTGCTTAAAATTTTGATAAGATTTTGACTCTTTAGCAAGGGCTATGGTGCTATTGCGGTCGTAGTATAGAGGGACGGCATCTGATGGCATCACTTTGAGTTCTGTGGTAAAGTTTTTATACTAGAATGCCTTCTTTTTAGCCTCTGATGCAGCGATGTACCCTGCTTCCATGAGTCTGCTATCACCATCTACTTGGAACTCTTCCAACTGATAGCTCCACCATTATAAATAAACAGACTTCTAGATATCAACTTTCAATCATCCATGTCGGATATAAAATTTGAGTCTGTATACTCCTAAACCTGGAGTTCTCCATTATCAAAAATTAGAAACATATCCTTAGTCCTTCTCAAGTACTTAAGGATACATTTCACAAAAGTTCAATGCTCTTCATTTGAATTCGACTGATACTTGCTCATGATACTCATAGCATGGGCAATATCAGGTTGTGTATATAGCAGGACATACATGAGGCTCCTTATTGTCGAAGCATATGGGATTTTACTCATGCGTTCAATCTCCTCAGGTGTGCTAGGGCACATCTTCTTGGAGAGATGAATGCCATGTCTACAAGGTACTAAACTCCTCTTGGAGTTTTTCATGCTAAACCTCTTCAGCACCTCCTCTATGTACATTTTCTATGAGAGACCCAACATCCTATTCAGTCTATCCCTATAGATCTTAATTCCCAAAATAAAGGATGCCTCTCCTAGATCTTTCATAGAGAACTTCTTAGACAACCATATTTTGACTGTAGTCAACATGAAAATATCATTTTCAAATAGGAGGATGTTATCCACATACAGTACAAGAAAGATAATAGTGCTCCCACTGATCTTTTTGAAAACATAGGTCTCGTCCTCATTCTTAATGAATCCAAATGATTTAATTATATCATTGAAACGAGTATTCCAGCTCTGAGACGCTTGCTTAAGTCTATATATGGACCTTTGCAGCTTGCATACCTTATGATCATCATCACTGGATGTGAAATCTTGCGGCTATTCCATATAGATATCTTCCTCAAGATATCCATTTAAGAATGCTATTTTTACATCCATCTACCTATTTCGTAATCGAAATAGACTGCAACAACAAGTAATGTGCGGATCGATTTGAGCATGGCTATTGACAAAAAAGTATTCCGATAGTCAATGCCTTCACGCTGACTATATTCTTTCACTACGAGCCTTGCTTTGAATATCTCTATATTTTCATCGGCACCTATCTTTCTCTTGAAGATCCATTTACATCCAATAGGCACTATACCTTCAGGTGGATCTACCAAGATCCAGACCTGGTTCGAATGCATTGAGTCAATCTCTAACTTTATTGCTTCTAATCATTTCTCGGAGTTGATATCTAATATCCCCTTGTCATAGGTTTTAGGATCATTATCATGAACCCCATTTTTTGTGAGGAATATTTTCTCTACATCCTCTAAGATAGTACCTAAGTTTTTTTTAGGAAGATGAAAAATTCTACTTGATCTACGAGGTGGAGGAGGTAGTGTCTGGGTTGAATAAATCTGATTGGGTTGATTGGATTCCATAGGTTTCCTAGCTCGTTTCTCATCGGAGACTTTCTCCTCGAGTCTAATTTATCTTCTGATGCCACCATCTTGAATAAACTATTTTTCAAGGAAGATGGCGTGTCGACTTATAATCATATTATGATCTTTCGAAAGATAGAAATAATATCCTAATGATTGTTTAGGATATCCAATAAATTAAGCTCTAAAGGATCTAAACTCTAATTTGTCCATCTATTGTCTCTTGATATGGGTTAGACAATCCTAAATTTTGAGATGACTCAAACTTGATTTTTTACCATGCCATATCTCATATGGTATGGTAGAAATAATTTTAGAAAAAATTCTATTTAGTAAATATATTGCGGTCATTAGACTATGTCCCTAAAGAAACTCAGGAAGGTTCGTGAAACTCATTATGCATCGGACCATGTTTAATAGAGTCTAATTTTTTCATTCTGAAATTCCGTTGAGTTGAGGTATTCCAGGTGAAGTCCATTACGAGACTATGCCATTATCCTTAAGATAGTCTAAAAATTTTCAACTAAGGTATTCGCCTTCTTGTTTTGATCAAATAATCTTAATGGATTTTTCTATTTGTTTTTCTACTTCGAGTCTAAATTTTCTGAATCTTTCAAAGGCTTCAGACTTATGTTGCATCAATTACACATACCTGTATCGAGACATATCATCAATAAAGATGATGAAGTAGACATAATTGTCCCTGGTTGGCACATCAAATAGGCTGCATACATCAGTATGTACTAGGGCAAGTAGGTCTGTGGCCCTTTCCCCATGTCCTACAAAAGAAAGCTTGGTCATTTTGCAATGAAGGCATGATTCACAAATCAGATATGACTCGAAAGTCAATGAACTCAATAGTCTAGATTTTTTCAATTTGTTAACCCTATCTTCAGCTATATGACCTAGCCTAAGATGCGAAAGATACCTATCATTTAGACTATCCCTAGGTTGCTTTGATCCTATGGCATTCACGTCTAGCTCAACATTAAAAATAAAAACATTAATATGTAACTGATAGAGACCTTTTATAAGAAAATCACTTATAATTTTATTTCTTTCATAAAAAATATTATAATGGTCCTTAAGAAAACTAATGCATAGCCTTCTTATGCTAAACATGAAAAAGAAATCAAATTTCTACTTACTGCAGACACATAAAAATAATCTCTAAGAATTAGATCTAATCCTAACGATAGTCGAAGATGATAGATTTTCACGACCATAGCAGCAACTCTTACTCTATTTTCAATGCATGGGATCATCTTACCATCTCTTAGCCTCCTGCTATCCTCAGGATCCTGCATAGAAGTGCACAAGTGAGCACTAGAACCAAAATCAAGCATCCAACTGGATGTAGAGGAAATCATATGGTTAGATTCTATAATGAGCATACCTCCAGAAGGACCTGCCTCCTTCTTATTCTTCAGGCTGGCTAGGTAGAGAGGGCAGTTTCACTTTCAGTGGTCATCTATGTTGCAATGAAAATATTTTTCCTTATTAGCCATCTTCTTCTTCGACTCTGCCTTCTTTTTCTTTCCACCTTCTATCTTTTGCTTCTTTGTAGTCTTCTTCTTCTTCTCAAAAGACTTTTTCTTGAAAGAAGTCTACTCCACAGCAAGCACTGAGCTCTTTGAACCTTTCATAGAGAGCTCAGCAGTAACCAGCATATTCATAAGTTCAGTCAAGATATTTTGAAGTTTATGCATATGGTAGATCATGATGAACTATCCATACGCATCAGTCAAAGACTGTAGAATTATATTAATCTGCAGGTCCTGGTCTTACTTGACACTGAGCTTCTCAAGCTCTAATAAGTTCTTGATCATCATCAGATAATGATCTTTGACCAACTACCCATCATGCATATGAGCCTTAAAAAGTCTTTTAGTGACTTGATATTTGGCTACGCAACTCTGTTCACCAAACAACTCTTGTAGGTGAGTTAAAATTTAGTGGCTAGTGTTAATGTCTTCATGTTGGCGCTGGAACTCATCAGACATCGAGCCCAACATGTAATACCTGGCTTTGTTATCTTCATCCATCCATTTTTCAGAGATGCTCTCTGATCAGCGGACGGATGTGCTGGTAAAGTGGAGGGATCTTGTTCCAACACATGAGTCAACTTCTCGAAATTCAAAACTATTTTAAAGTTTTAGAGCCAATCCTTATAGTTGGGTCAGGTCAGTCTATGGGTATCCAGGATATAGGCTAGTGGGTTGGATGCAGATATTTTTCTTTAGAGAGTCAAAGTTTTTGATTAGATTTTGTAATTAGACTTAATCAATTTATTTACGAAGTTCATTTTTAAACGAACTAGGCTCTCACTAATTACTTGAATCCATACACATCCTTAACAGAGATGCGAAAATCTCCATGATTATTGATTTCTATTGGATAGTGTGGTCCCACCAACTGGCTCACTACCTCATCTAACAGTTATTGGTGATGGGTCAACTGATGAGTGGACAACTCTTGTCCAATAATTCTCTAATCATGGTGCACCAAAATCTGGTCTTTAATTTATAAAGCTCACCATGCCTGAAATATTGCTCCACTCCTTAGTTAAGTCAAATCCATCATTTGTATGAATTGGATTTCTGATTGAATCTCTCACCATATTTGGAATATTGAGCCCAATGCATCCTTCGACCCGTAGCATCCAATGCTTAATAGATATGATTGCATCTTCTTGGTGCAATTGAACAACTGTATCTAGTCGAGAGCAATCAACCCTGGGAATGGCCCGCACATCTACAGTGGTCAAAGACCTTAGACTTAATATTTTTTTTGAGAGATTTAGTTTAGGTCTTCTTATACTTGACTTGACTTAGTCATAACAGTTATGACTAGTCTAGTGGCATGAGTTGGCTCGAATTGTTAGCCACCTCAAATCATAACTGGATTAACATAAATGGCCAAGTAAGTGAGATTGGTGGAAGGGATATGCCATTAACTTGATAAGAATGCATTCAGGTTGAGTAGCTCCTAATTAAAAACCAGTCGATCATATCTTCCAGACTTATCTTAAATATCAAATTATCGAATCAGAACCAATCGGATTAGCCTACAATTTAGGCTCGAACTATAGAGCCAAATTAGATCTTGACTTGATTAAGTCACATCTAAATGTGATTCAATTTTAACCCAGACTTAATCCTATTAGACTAATCAATTCTAAGCTTTCTTTGATCCCACCTAATCAACTCTTGATTTAGTTTGATCAACCGCTAGACCTAATTGAGCTATCCAAGTCCGAACCCAATTTTATGAAGATGTCTTAGATTTAAAAATTCATAATTTTTAGATCTAATTAATTTCATAATCTTAATTTTTAATTAAATTTTGTATTCATGAACAAAACATATAACAAAATTTTAGAATTTTTGGATCTACGGTTTTGCAAAAAATAAGTTCTAATTTTTGATTAAGGATGAACGTGCTGCATCCTTACACATCATAAGAATGTTGAAAAATATGTCCTAAAGCCAATCATCTAAGTAGTAGATGATTGAAATTAGTATATGTATTATCTAATAATAATAGTTATTTGGCTATTTCATCATAAAAGTTCTATCTTTCTTAAATGAACTTCTAAATTATGATGAAGTCATTAGAACCATAATTAATCGATAAAGAAGGATTTATCGGATGGTTCTTAAATTATTCACAATCAAATGATAAGTTATTAACAAGGATGATAACTTATCGAGTGTAGATCGCTGTATGCCATATGCATTGGTTGTCTTCATAATCAAGTGGTGTGGAGACACTGGTATGGCATCCAGGTGAGATGTAGGAGTACATCTATATTGAACGTTACCAATGTAGCACTCTACTGTCAAGAGTAGCTAGCTAAAGCCAATGGATATAAGTATCCCTCCGACCTGAGATCGCCATGGTGACTTGTGAGCAACTCATTGTATTTTGATGTTGGATTGCCTATATTTCTAATATAGATGACAAAAGGTTTCTAGATACAGTCAAGTACTTATAGGGTTGGTGTATGAAGATGGGATTGACCACTCCTGATTAACTTCAGGAAGAGAATGTCTCGCTATATTTTAATTTAGCAAAACCTAGGCCTGGGTAATCCTCGTAAGGTGTCACGAGATTTGCAAAATTTTGAGATATAATAGAGATGACTTGTATGAGTGTTTGACAGCATACTTGAAGTCGTCTTGAGTATTATTGATCATAGGGATGAATTATACGGTAACCATGGGTCAAGGTTCTAAGAATGTTGCTTTGTATACATTCGATCTATCCGGACGTCGGAAACCATTGCTAGATGATTACTTTGATTGGTACAGAAATTGATTTCTATGCTACCAACATAGGTTTGAACCTATGGGGTCATACACATTAGAGCTTGTAATATGATCGAATGGTTAATCGATGATTGGGAATCATTTCAAGGTCAAGCATTCAATTCAATTGATGTTTGACCTAATGCAAGTATTGCAGGAGGATCAATTAGTAATTTGATTGCTAATTAGCTCAATTTGATTGAGCAATTAAGCTGAGATCAAGTCTAATTGATTTATTGGATAAGCCAATTGTAAGGGAAGAATAATTTCTTATTTGACTAGGACTTGGGTGCACCTAATTGACTTAGGATTTAAATTAGATTTAAATCTTAATTTAATCTAATTTAATTGGACTCCTAGTTAGACTAGGATCATCTTTAATTAGATTATATTTAATCTAATTTAAATAGAATTTAAATTAGATTTAAAATAATTTTAATCTAGTCAAATAAGAGGAGTCGCAGTTGGACTGGGACTCTTTCTCTTTCACTTGCGCCTAAGAAAGCCCACACCATATTTTAATTCTAAATTTTTTTTATATTTTCTCATGCCTAATAATAGGTTTTCCATGCCTCATATCAGATTATTTAGAATAAATTTTGACTTGGTCAAAATTAGAAGAAAGTTAGAAATTATTTCCCACTTGGAAGAGTCTTCTTTGACCCAAACTCCTCCCTCCCTTGTGCGCCAACTCTACCCACACCCCTCTATCTTATTCAGCCTTTTTTCTCTTAGTTTTGTGCATAAGAATCAGTGGTTACATAAAAAAATAAGTGGGAGGGGCATCCAAAAGTTGGCCGCCGCATAGAAGTCCTCCTTTGACTAGGTTTTGATCTAATCTTGCAATAAAAGATGGACGCCTCTTATGAGATAGTTTTAGGATGTGAAAAATCTTACAAAAATTATAAAAAATTAGAGGAGAAGGCATGAAATATTTGTGGTGCCAAGATTCTTAGAGAATAGCCCTCAATTAAGACATCAAATGTTGATGTCTTGAAGAGACAAAGTAAGTAAAGATTATCTTCTCTTATATTTTTCTTTTATGTTTCTCTCTTCATATTTTATTTATGATTTTTATATAATAAAATCTAAGAGAGAGAGTAGATTTGGGTGTGGGATGAGTGCTCCAAGTTGTTGGGGCATGGTGTTAATTTTTAGACATGATCTGATCATGTCCTGATGAGAGAAGAAGATGAGAAGAAAGATCTTCTCTTAGGGTTTCTTGGAGAACCATTCCTCTCTAATTTTTATGAGATTTTTGTATGAATAAAATAAAAAATCTTAGATCTAGAAACTTAAGAATAATCTTAGAGGAGAAGGTCTCCTCTTGTTCTAGCATAGAGATGTTTTCAGGACATCAACTATTGATGTCCTAAAGAAGAAGATTTGTCTTCTCTTAGGATTTATTTTTTCTTGATTTTATTTTCTGATTTGTGGAAGATCTAAGCGTTGGATTCCTCCTTTATTCCTTCTTGTATTCTTCATCTCTTGGAGTATTTAAGAGATCCAAAGAACATGTATTTGATTAACCATCATGAGGGATCCATGAGAAGCCAGCACTTCGAGCAGATCTTTGTTTGACGAACCTTCGATCTATATTGCAGGTTTGTGTGGATCACCTGTAGAGGCTGGATGTTTGTGTGGCTTCAAAGGCAACAACGAATTCAATCGTAGAGTTCTTGACCCGTGCAAAGGTAAGAGATCTGCTCTCTTGGTGACCTTGATGTGATCTAGGATTAGATCTAGAATTGTTCTAAATCTTGATATTGATATGATCAATACTACTTATGATTAATTTAATTTTAAATTTATATTTATATCATAATATATTATAGATCCTTGATGTAGGATTTTGTAATTGGATTACATGCATGTTGTAGATTAAATAGTTTAATCTATGTCTTCTACTGCTCTATATTTCAAAAAAAGTTTAAAATCTATGCATGAAACCCTGCATATTTTCTATCAGTAGTATCAGAGCATTTAGATTCTATTATAACATATTTATATATGCTTTAGATTAAATTTAAAAATTAAAGTTAATTAAAGATCGTACATACTGCCATAAGATTGTTCTATTGTAAGGTTAAACCCTTACAATGAAAAGGTTGTCCTAGTATGTGCTGATCTAAATCAAAATCATGAATTATTTAGATTAGATCTAAAAAAATTTATGATTTAATTTTTTAATTTAAATATTAAATTTAATAGATATTAGATCTATTTTAGATTATTTAGATTAGATCTAAATAATATTAGAATTGCACATATTGCCATAAGGTTATTCTACTATAAGGTTTATCCCTTACAATAGAAAGGTTATCCTAGTATGTGTTGATCCGAGAAACCTAAGTCATAAATATGTTAGATGAGATCTAAAATAATTTATGATTTATTTTTAGATTTTAAATTTAATTTTAAATGGTTTATGATCTGATCCATATGATGTGTTTTATGTTTAGATCTAGATCCTCTTATTGCATATGTTGATATGTAATTTTTGTTTTGAATCTTGAATGTATATGTATGTCATATTTGTTTTGTAGAAATTAAATCATGAACTTACTTTCTATAAAACTTTAGATTTAAAACCCTAGGATATGATCTAAACAATGAAATAAATCAGATCTAAAACTATATATTGAATATGATTCAATACAGTTTGAAAATGTTTCAAACAATGAAATCAGAAACTAGTTTTGAGATTCCATAAACCTAAATCCATAAGACTTGAACATAATTAAGAATTAAGTGATTGTTTAGGATCTAGATTTATGATTTGAAGATCCTAAGATAATTTCATAAAACATGGGTTAAAGAAAAATGGGTTAGCTTTGATCAGGTCCTTAACTGGGTTAGACCTAGGGTTAGATTAAATATGGACATAGTTAAAAAATTGATCAAACCTAATTAATAGTTAATTAGAATTAGGTCATTTCTATAGATCACTTCAGTAGTTGTAGTTGATCAAATTCCATACATCTAATAAATGGATGCTGATTGTGGCTCAGTGGTCGAGCCCGAGTCTTTAGATAGACCAAATGAAAACTGACAAACCAATTGGTGTCTAAGGTAAGTCTGGCATCCCAGATCGATGATTTTTAATTGGTAGCCTGCTGACCTGGCCATTTTGATGGTGTCTAAGGCAAGCCTTGGTAGATCCTTCCACCGATCTCACTTACCTGGCCAATGTGATTAATCAAGTTTTTGATTAGGTTGCTCATTGATTCGTGCTAATCCATGTCACATAGAAAATTAGTGAGACTGATTTTATTCAGTGAGACTAATTTAGGTACCCATGGATCGTAATTGATCCTAGTCCTTATCAGTGACTTGTGAAGTCAGTGGGAGGACTTGACTTGGTGAAGTCAGTGGGAGCAAATTGGTCCATATCCTTTCTATCCTTAAATCACTAATAATTTAAATCTTCTAAAATTATTAGGTCCTTAAAATGATAAAGTTATGGGGATAATGGAGTCATAGCCTCCCATTAAGGTGTTTGATAATGGGTCCATTAGCTCAATAATTATTGGAGGCCCAAAGGCCTGGTGCTCGTTGACTAATGAAATTATCATCCATTATATGATGACTTGGATGTGTCTCTCTAATGGTGGTTGGTTTGGCCAACTAAAGTTGGGCCTGATCATTCATTGGTTGGATGTGCCAAGTATGGTCATGTTAATGGTTGGACCTAACTAGACCCTTTTCTGAGAAGGCCAAAGCCAACTGATTAGGGCCTGGGGTAAAATTAAAATTATTAGAAATTATTTGGAGAAATAATTGGTTATGAACCTACCCTTAGATGTACATAGGTGGGCCAACCAAAGTTGGGCTCGTGTGTAGTCTATGTGGATTTTAGTACCTACTAGGAAATTGAAGTAATTTCTCAAATTGGAGGTAGAGGCTACTAGTTTGAATACAATAGTGGGAGAACCTTTATACTAAAGTCCAAGTCTTTAGGCTTAAAATGATTCATATACAATAGGTCATTGTTCTCTATTAAGGCTAAATCCTAATTGCTCCTATCACTATTAGGTAGTGAAGACTTATGGACCCAGCTTTGATAATCAGTATCGAAAGATGAATATTGGTTCAGCAGTACGAATGGGGATTTCTGAGCCCAGTCAAAACAATTAGTCCAAGATTAACCCAAATCAGGCATAGTACTTCTAATGTCTAAAACAGGATCATAGGAAGAAGATTTGTCTTGCTTCCCTTGACCACAGCAGGCTGAACAAGAGAAAGGAGTAAAAGTTGCTCATTAAAGACGTTATATGATAGCACCTTAAAACTTCTCTATATGTAATTCTACTACCTGGGTATTAGATACCAGTGGTCTTATGCAATTCATTGCAAGGACTTAAGATAAGTGGAATGTATACACCCTAGTTAGATTATGTCATGGATGTCTATGTTTGGCATTACAAGCTTAGTCATATTGACAAGAGCAGGATAAATAGGTTAGCTTGAGAGAAAAACCTCGATATCAATGATTGTGAATCATTGATAGCTTATGAATCTTATCTTCTTGGAAAGATGACAAAGTCACCTTTTATTGAAAAAGATGAAGGAGCCGATAACATTCTAAGTCTCATACATAGTGATGTATATAGACTTTGAACTTAAGTGCCAAAGGAAGACATTAATATTTCATTACAGATGACCTATCTGGGCATGGGTACGTCTGGGATGAATCATTTGAAATATTTAAAAGATTCAATAATAAAAAAAAAAAAATTGGATAAATTATTAAAACTTTTTGTTCAAAATGAGGAGGTAAATACTTATCCAGTGAGTTTGCGACATATCTAGGAGAGAATAGGATTCTCTCCCAGTAGATTCTTTTTCAGAACATAGTGTATCTAAAAGGAGAAATTGAACTTTGTTAGACATGGTTCAATCTATAATAGGGTATACTTGTCTGCCTGTTGCAGGATTGTGCTCTTGTGACTATTTTTTTACTCTAAACATTTATACCAAGTTAATCTATTGCATTGACTTCATATGGGATATCGATCGGGTGTAGACCTAGACTCTCTCACTTTTGGATTTGGAGTTGATCAGCATATGTCGTATATTTGCACACAGATAAATTTGGATCCTGATCCAATAAGTGTTTAAGGGTTATTAATTCTGCTATGCTAAAGAACATAAGATGTTCATCAGTAGTAGGGCATTCCTTTTGGAAGGAAGTTCCTTAAAAAAGGAAATGATGCCTATCAAGTTGAACTTGTAAAAGTTTGATTGATAGAAAAGAACCAACATTATCTGATAAACCTATAGAACTGGATTTGATCAGATCAAATCTAGAGCCCATTAAAGTGTCACCTTTAAGAAGATCTAGTAGAGTACTGTGTTAGCCGGATAGATACTTTAGTGTCTAGGTTTGGGATGGCAATCATGTTGAGCTCGATGAGAACAATAAGGATCCGATCACCTATAAGTATACAGTGCAACAACCTGATTCTGAGAAGTGGCTTGGAGCCATATGATCCAAATTGAAGTCTATGAAAATTAATAGTGTATGAATACTAGTTGATCACCTGAAGGGATAAAATCTATTGGGTGTGAATGAATTTTTAATAGGATCAGAGTAGCATAGACGGAAAGGTAAAAATCTATAAAACCCGTTTGAGTATCATCTGAAGGGAAAATTTAGATTTCTTGGGCCAGATTCGTTCAGATCTGGTTGGATCAAGAGAGATATTTCAAAAATTTTTCTTTTGAATCTATATTAGATCTGACATATTTCAGATCTAATTTTATAGATCTAATAAAATAAAATAAAAGTAAATTAAATCTGATTTAATTTGTATCTTTTGTTGGATAATCAGATTATCTTGTGATGATCCTACTGATTACCTGAGGTTCTGGATCTAGCTATGCAAGTGCTTGGCCTCTACCAGTATCCACTTAGGCTAGATTTGGAGATCTTCTCCTTCTTTATCATCTCTCCAAATATTAAATCTGGATCTGATTTGGAGGATCTTCAACACTCTATCTGAAGATCTGGAATCATCTCTTGCAGCAGTGCTGCCTTCTTCCTTTCTCATCACCTTTCTCTTGCCTGGATCTTACCAAACTGAAGCCCAAATCTCCTTGGGCATGGAGAGGAGAGAGAGGACCAAAAGATGGCATGGAGGAGGGAGAGGGGCAGCCTTGTGGCATGGGCTATGGGTTATATTTTTTTAAAGCTTGCCGCAGATAGGGTTTTTATAGACCCTGTTGCGCCATGCAGTGCCACTTCATCCCGGCCAATCACGTCGCTTCATGCAATGAGATCTAAATCTGATTGGTAGGATGACATCACTTGATCCAATTAGATAAGATCCCCCTCAAATCATCCTTAGGTGGTGCCAAGATTGGTCAAAGCTGAGACTTAGGCGCCTACCTAAGTTGATTTCAAGAAACAACCTAGAGTCCCATCTATATGGGACTCCAGGCATCCCTATCCTTAGGCGCACGCCTTCCTAGGTGTTCACCTCTTTTTATTTCTAGTAAGGGGATAAGCCCCTATCTACTCTCCTATGGATGCATGACACATAGGTAGATGTCTAAGTGTCAAAGGTCAACGTTTGACTAAAGTCAAAAGACAGAAATTAGCAGGTGATGAAAAATGATAGGTGTTGTCTCAAATTTATCTAATAAATTAAGACAACCCTTTTCTGACCTGGACAAGCTCCAGTCAGACCAAGTAATGGTACCTGAGTGAGCATAAACACATTTGGCTCAGTCGAGACAACTTTCAATGATAATTGAAGGAGAACATTAGGCTCAATCGTGTGCTAGCACGATTTTCTTGAACCTAATTGAATCTAATTTAAATCAATTGAACTAAGTTAGTCCAATTGATGATATCTAGATCCAAACTCTTATTTGTGTGATCTGGTTAGGTTCAGTTCTATATGATAATGGGATATGTCGTGATCTCTATCAACGACATCATCGAAACATCTTTCGATGGATCAGAACTCTTCCGATTCAGACAACTAGAGTGATCGATCATTTAAATCATTCTAATTATTTCCAAAATCCATTAGTGACACCTAGCAGTATATGGTGGCAACCCATCAAAATAGAAAACAAACCTCTTGGTGCAGCTACCTATGTGATTAAGTTCTTCTATCTTGAGCTTCGATCAGATTAGGATTAAGGTGAACTCGTCAAATCCTAATTTCTATCATATGATTTAATCATTTGATTCAAGTCCGATGTGAAAACCTTAATAGAAACTCTTTCTATTATTTCACTCTGCCATGGCCATGGGCTTATGGACTTGATTCTCATGATCATCATAGGGCTGCTCCTTATCTATCGAGATAGATAGATTCCCTCTTGGTGCAATCTAATTTCTACAATGAATATGCTAGAGCCAACATACACCTCAGGGTTCCAAATGGCTAGGAGACCGGGTCATGGTGTAGTCAAACTATAACACCCTCAATATAAACTACCGTTGCACCTCAGATCAAAGAAGCAGACACACCACTGTAGCTTCGAATCAGTCATCGACGAGAAGGTAGACTTCCTTATGACTGCTCGAGGTTGTCACGCTCAATGCCCTCGTTCTCGAACGAGTACCTATACTCTCGCTCCGGTGTCTCTACACCATAGACTCAAGACTCATCTACTACAAAGAAGCGATTGTACACCAACCTTCCAGATCAATCACCATCCTCATGATGATCCTACGGTCAGGAGCATTTTATGAGTTAATAATGAAAAATCTTGTCTTAAATTTTCAACTCTTGAAAATAAGAATTATCATTACCATTAACTCAAGGGATATATCACGGACACTTAATACATATTTGTGATAGAAAATAATCAATTTTATTATTTATAGTCAAAATTATAATTTTGCTCCTAGAAGTGTATTACAAGTGCCAGCCAATTCTGGCTTCTAGGGTATACATATCTAACAAACTCCCACTTGACCTAAAGTCAATTGACTACAAATCTAAGTCCCATCTTCTTAAGGTTGGCTTTGATCTTCTATTGGCCCAGCGGCTTTATGAGTGGGTCCGCCATATTGTCTGCGGATTTGACTCTCTTGACCTCGACGTAATCCTTCTCGAGATAATCGCGGATGAGGTGGTATCACCGCTCGATGTGCTTGGATTTCTGGTGAGACCTTAGCTTTTTAGCTAGGGCTATGGCGCTATTGTTATCGCAGTATAGAGGTATGGCATCTGATGGCATCACTCCAATCTCTACGGCAAACTTCTTGTACCAGAATGCCTCCAATCTCTGAGGCTCCCTATTATGAAGCATAAGGGATCTTGCTTATGCATTCTATTTTCTCAAGCATGCTAGGGCACATCTTCTTAGAAAGATGAATGCCATGCCTGAAGGGTATCAAACCCCTCTTATGCTAAACAACTTTAGCACTTCCTCTATGTACATCTTCTGTGAAAGTCCTAGCATCCTATTCGGTCTATCTCTATAGACCTTAATTTCTAGAGTAAAGGATGCTTCTCCTAAGTCTTTCATGGAGAATTCTTTGGATAACCACATTTTAACTATGGTTAACATGGAAATATCATTCCCAATAAGGAGGATATCATCCATGTACAATACGAGAAAGACAATAGCACTCCTGCTGACATTTTTGAAGACACATGGTTCCTTCTCGTTCTTGATAAAATCAAATAATTTGATCATATCATTAAAACAAGTATTCCAGCTCCGAGATACTTGCTTAAGTCCATATATGGACCTTTGTAGCTTGCATACCTTGTGATCAGCATCACTGGATATGAAATCTAGTGGCGGTTCCATATAAATATCTTCCTCAAGATATCCATTTAAGAATGCCATTTTTACATCCATTTGCCATATTTTATAATCAAAATAGTTTACAACAGCAAGCAACGTGCGAATGGATTTAAGCATGGCTACTGGCGAAAAGGTATCCTGATAGTCAATGCCTTCATGCTGACTATAATCTTTTGCCACTAGTCTAGCTTTGAATGTCTCCACATTTCTATTTGCACCAATCTTTCTCTTGTAGATCCATTTACACTCAATAGGTACTATACCTTCTACTGGATCTACTAAGGTCCAGACTTGGTTTGAGTGCATCGAGTCAATTTCTGACTTCATTGTCTCTAACCATTTCTCAGAGTCAATATCTGATATCACCTCATTATAGGTTTTGGGATTATCACCATGAACCCCATTACCTACGAGGAACGTTTCATCTATTTCCTCTAAAATAGTACCTAAGTACCTCTCAGGAGGAGGAAAAATTCTTTTCAATCTACGAGGTGGAGGAGGTAATGATTATACTGGCTCAACCCGATTTGGTTCCATTTGGTCCTTAGCTCATTGCTCTTGTGAGACTTTCTCCTCGAGCTTGATTTGCTTTCCAATGCCACTATCTTAAATAAACTATTTTTCAAGAAAGATGGCATGTTGACTCAGAATCACATTATGATCTTTTAGAATGTAGAAATAATATCCTAATGACTCTTTAGGATATCCTATAAATCGAGATCTAAAGGACCTAAAGTCTAACTTGTCCGCTTGTTGTCTTTTGACATGAGCTGGACAACCCCAAATTCTGAGATGACTCAGACTTGATTTCTTATCATGCCATATCTCATATAGTGTAGTAAGAATGATTTTAGAAGGAATCCTGTTCAGTAAGTATATTATAGTTAACAAACAGTATCTCCATAGAAAATCAAGAAGGTTTGTGAAGCTCATCATGGATCGGACCCTATCTAATAGGGTCCGATTTCTCCATTCTAAAATCCTATTGAGTTGATGTGTTCTAGGTGGAGTCCATTGAGAGACTATGCCATTTTTCTTGAGATAGTCCAAAAATTTTCGACTAAGATATTCACCTCCTCGATCTGATTGAAGAATCTTAATGGGTTTTCCAGTTTGCTTTTCTACTTCATGTTTGAATTTTTTAAACTTTTCAAAAGCTTCAGACTTGTATCTCATAAGATACACATACCCATACCTAGATAAATCATCAGTAAAGGTTATGAAGTAGACAAAGTTACCTCTAGCCGGTACATCAAATGGGTCGCACACATCAGTATGTACTAGGGCAAGAAGATCCATGGCTCTTTTTCCATGTCCTACAAAAGGGAGTTTAGTCATTTTGCCATGAAGACAAGATTCACAAATTAGATGAGACTCAAAAGTCAATGGACTCAATAGTCCAGTTTTCTCCAATTTGTTAACCCTATCTTCTGCTAAATGACTTAGTCTTAGGTGCCATAGATACCTATTGTTTGGACTATCCCTAGGTCATTTCATGGCATTCATATTTTGCTCGATATTAAAAATAGATACATCAATATGTAACTGGTAAAGATCGTTAATAAGAAAACCACTTGCAATTTTATTTCTTTCATAAAGAATGTTATAATGATCCTTAAGAAGACTAATTACATAGCCTTCTAGTTCTAGGTGTGGAACAAAAATCAAATTCCTACTTGCTGTAGGCACATAATAATAATCTTTTAATACTAAGTCTAGATCAGATGATAGTCGAAGAGGATATATTTTCACAGTCATGGTAGCAACTCTTGCTCTATTTTCGATGCATAGGATCATATCACTATCCCTCAGCTTTCTGCTATCCTCAAGACCTTGCATAGAAGTGCACAAATGAGCATTAGAACCAGAGTCAAGCATCCAACTGGATGCAAAAGAAATCATAAGGCTAGACTCAATAACGAGCATACCTCCAGAAGGACCTACCTCCTTATTCTTCAAGATGGCCAAGTAAGTAGGGCAGTTTTATTTTTAGTGGCCATCATTGTTGCAATGGAAACACTTTTCTTTATCAGCGGTCTTCTTCTTCAGTTCTGCCTTTTTCTTCTTTCCTCCTTCCATCTTCTACTTTTTCACAAACTTCTTCTTCTTTTCAAAAGACTTTCTCTTGAAAGAAGTCCATTCCATTGCAAGCACTGAGCGTTTAGAATCTTTCATGGAAAGCTCAGCAGTGACCAGCTTGTTCATAAGTTCGGCTAGGGAATTTTGAAGTTTATGCATATGATAGTTCATGATGAACTGCCCATATGCATCAGTCAAAGATTACAGAATTATATCATTATACAGATCCAGGTCCAACTTCATTCTGAGCTTCTCAAGCTCTTCCAAATTCTTGATCATCATCAGATAATGTTCTTGGACTGACTGTCCATCACGCATTTTAGCCTTAAATAGTTATTTAGTGACTTGATACTTGGCTGTGCGACTCTATTCACGAAACATCTCTTATAGGTGAGCCAATATTTGGTGAGCAGTCCTGATATCTTCATATTGATGCTAAAGCTCATCAGACATCGAGCCCAACATGTAATATCTGGCCTTGTTATCTTCGTCCGTCCATTTATCAAGAGATGCTCTCTATTCAATGGATGGATAAGCTGATAAGATGGAAGGGTCCTGGTCCAATACATGAGTTAACTTCCCAAAACCCAAAATGATTTTGAAGTTTTGAAGCCAATCCTTGTAATTGGGTCTGATCAGTCTATGGATGTCTAGAATTCATACTAGTGGGTTGGATGGAGACATTTTCCTGTAGAGAGTCAAAGTTTTTAGTTAGATATTGTAATTAAGACTTAACCAATTTGTTTAGAGATTTTATTTTTAAACAAATTAGCTCCCACTATTTTCTCAAATTTCTACACTCCCTCTGTAGAGATGCAAAAATCTCCAAGATTAATGATTTCAAGTGGGTGGTGCAGTCCCACCAATTGACTCATCACCTCACTAAACAGTTATTGCTGATGGGTTAGCCAATGAGTGAACAACTCTTGTTTAATGATTCTCTAATCATGGTGCACCCAAACTTGATCTCTAATTTATGAATCTCACCATGTCCGAAATATTGATCTACTCCTTAGTTAAGTCAGACCCACCATTTGCATAGATTGGATTCCTAATTGAGTCTCTCACCGTATCCAAAATATTGAGCCCAATCCATCCTCCAACCCATAGCATCCAATGCCGAATAGATATGGTTGCATCTTTTCGATGCAACTGAACCACTATAACCAGTCGAGAATAATCAACCTCGAAAAGGGCTTGCACATCTACAATGGTGGAAGATCTTAGACTTAAATCTTTTCTTAGAAAGATTTGATTTAGGTCTCTTTATACTAGACTTGACATAGTCATAACCATTATGACTATCTTAGTGGCATGGGTTAGCTTGGATTATTGACCACCTCAGATTAGGATTGAGCCAACAAATATGGCCAGATAAGTGAGACTGGTGGAAGAGATATGCCATTAACTCGACAAGAATGCATTCGAGTTGAGTAGCTCTCAATTAAAAATCAGTCGATAATATCTGCTAGAGTTACCTTAGATACCAAATTGTTGATCCAGAACCAATGAGGTTAGCCTATAATCCAGACTCTAACCACTGAGCCTAATTAGGTCTTAGCTTGATCGATCACTCACGTGACTCGATCTTGACCCAGACTTAATCCTATTAGGCTGGTCAATTTAAGCACTGTTGATTTCATCTAACCAACTCTTGATTCGGTTTGATCAACCGCTTAGACCTAATTGAGCTACCCAAGCCCGAACCTAATTTTATGAATATGTCTTAGATTTGAAATTCTCAATTTTAGACCTAACATATATTTCATAATCTTAATTTTTAATTAAGTTTAGGATTCACAAACAAAATATGTAAATAAAATCCTAGGGTTTCAGGATCTAAGATTTTGCAGAAAATAAGTTCTTGATTTCTGATTAAGGATGAATATACAGTATCTCTACACATTATAAGAACACCCCATCAAATAAGAGGAGAGGGCATTTAAATCCTACTTTGTTCTTTTGATCGGACGGCCAAGGGAAACGCCTTAATCAGAAATATTAGACTACAAAACTAGTTAGATCTACATCATATATCTTATATATAAAAATTGATCTAACTATAAAAATATTTTGCATATATCTCATGTATCATATCATGCATATTTTTAGATCTAAATTATCTCATAATTATATAAAAAATTAGATTTAAATTGATCACATCAAAATAAATTTTTATCTAGATAATTATGTAGAACTATTCTACAACTAGTCTAAACATGCATTCATCATATCTCATATGATCCAAAAATTAAATAATTTTATTTATTATTTTTTAGATCTTATTATAATATTTATAATATTAAAAATAGTAAATAAATAGATCTAAAATTATAACTTAATCAAATTAAATTATGATCATGCAAGACTATGTATAGAATAATTCTATTTTACAACTAGTCATGCATCTTGTAAAACTTAGATCTAAATTATTTAATTTTAATTTTTTTAATTTTAGATCTAATCACATCTCATGTGACATCTAAAATCACCTAATTATTAGATTAAAATTAAATTAAAATTAGATCTAAATAATTTATTAGAACCTGGCTCTGATACCAGTTGAAGGAAAAATTTAGATTTCTTGGGTTAGGTTCGTTCAGATCTGATTGGATCAAGAGAGATATTTTAAAAATTTCTCTTTTAAATCTATATCAGATTTAAGATATTTCAGATCTAATTTTATAGATCTAATAAAATAAAATAAAAGTAAATTAAATCTGATTTAATTTATATCTTTTGTTGGATAATCAGATTACCCTATGATGATCCTGCTGATTACTTGAAGTTCTAGATCTAGTCATGCAAGTGCCTGGCCTCTATCGGTATCCACTTAGGCTAAATCAAGAAATCTTCTCCTTCTTTATCATTTCTCCAAATATTAGATCTGGATCTGATTTGGAGGATCTTCAAAACCCCTTCTGAAGATCTAGAATCGTCTCTTGCAGTAGTGCTGCCTTCTTCCTTTCTCGTCACCTTTCTCTTGCCTGGATCGCACCAAAAGCCCAAATCTCCTTGGGCATGGAGAGGGGAGAGAGGACCAGAAGATGGTGTGGAGGAGGGAGAAGGGCAGCCTTGTGGCATGGGCTATGGGTTATATTTTTTTAAAGCTTGGCGCAGATAGGGTTTTTATAGACCCTGCTGCGCCATGCAGTGCCACATCGTCCCAGTCAATTATGTTGCTTCATGCAATCAGATCCAAATCTGATTGGTGGGATGATATTAACTAATCCAATTAGATGAGAGCCCCCTCAAATCATCCTTAGGTGGCATCAAGACTGGTTAAAGCTGAGTCTTAGGTGCCTACCTAAGTTGATTCCAAGAAGCAACCTGGAGTCCCATCTGTATGGAACTCCAGGCATCCCTATCCTTGGGCGCATGCCTCCCTAGGCATGCACCCCCTCCTTTCATTTTCTTGCAAGAGGACAAGCCTCTATCTACTCTCCTATGGGTGCATGACATATAGATAGATATCTAAGTCTCAAAGGTCAACATTTGACCAAAATCAAAAGACAAGAATTAGCAGATGATAGAAAATGGTAGGTGTTATCTCAAATTTATCTTATAAATTAAGATAATTCTTTTTTGATCTAGACAAGCTCTAGTCAGATCAAGTATAGGTATTTGAATGAGCATAAACACATTTGGCTCAGTCGAGACAACTTTTAATGATAATTGAAGGAGAACATTAGGCTTAATTGTGTGCTAGCATGATTTCCTTGAACCTAATTGAATCTAATTCAAATCAATGGAACTGAGTTAGTCTAATTAATGATATTCAAATCTAAACCCTTATTTGTGAGATCTGGTAAGGTTCAATTCTATATGGTAATGGGATATGTCGTGATCTCTATCAATGACATCATCGAAATACCTTCTGATGGATCAAAACTCTTTTGATTCAGACAACTAGAATGATCGATCATCTAAATTATTCTAATTGCTCTCAAAATCCATCATTGATACCAAGCAGTATATGGTGGCAACCCATCAAAACTAAAAATGAACCTCTCAGTGCAGCTACCTGTGTGATTAAGTTCTTCTATTTTGAGCCTCGATCAGATTAGGGTTAAGGTGAACTTGTCAAACCCTAATTTCTGTCATATGATTTAATCATTTGATTCAAGTTTGATGTGAAAATCTTAATAGAAACTCTTTCTATTATTTCACTCTACCATGGTCATGGGCTTATGGACTTGATTCTCATGATCATCATAGGGCTGCTCCTCATCTATCGAGGTAGATAGATTCTCTCTTGGTGCAATCCAATTTCTATAATGAACATGCTATAACCAACATACACCTCAAAATTTTGAATGGCTAGAAGATCGAGTCATGGTGTAGTCAGACTATAACACTCTCAAGGTAAACTACCGATACACCTCAGGTCAAAGAACCAGACACACCACTGTAGCTTCAAGTCAGTCATCGACGAGAAGGTAGACTTTCTTATGACTGCTCAAGGTGGTCACGCTCAGCACCCTCGTTCTGTAATGAGTACCTGTACTCTCACTCTGGTGTTTCTACATCATAGACTCAAGACTCATCTACTATAAAGAAGCGATTGTACACCAACCTTCCAGATCAATCACCATCCTCATGATGATCCTACGGTCAGGAGCATTTTATGAGTTAATAATGAAAATTTTTGTCTTAAATTTTTAACTCTTGAAAATAAGAATTATCATTACTATTAACTCAAGGGATGTATTACAGTCACTAAATATACATTTATGATAGAAAATAACTCATTTTATTATTTATAGTCAAAATTATAATTTTGCCCCTAGAAGTGTATTACAAGTGTCAGCTAATTCTGGCTTCTAGGGCACACATATCTAACATCATCTCAGAGTTCGAACATACATTCTAAATGTATATCTTAATTATGAACAAAGACAAACCCTGCACTTATTATTGGGCAAAATATTTTATAGTGTTATTACTTGTGATGTTTGAGGATGAAATTCTCTTAATCCAAAATAGCATTCCAACATTGCAAGAAATAAAGATTTAGCTATCATCTTATTTATCCATGTACGAGATTAGACATGGTATACTCACTAGAGGTAGTGAGCTGATATCAGTCTGATCCAAGTAAGAGCCACTGGAGGATTGTATAGACAATCCCTAAGTATTTGAAAAATACTAAGGTCCAATGACTCAAATATGGAAGTATTGACTTAAAACATATAAATATTTCAATTTCAGTCAGAACAAGATGACAATAAGAGAATGTCAACTCATATCCTAATTATAGGAGCAATCTACTGAAAAGATTTCAAGCAGGATACTTAAGCCTATTCAGTTAGTGATGTAGAGTACATCATAGCATATGATGCTGCCATATAAGCTGTGTAGTTACTAAGGTTCATTAGCAGGTTGGGAGTGGCACCCTCCACCCATGGTCCAGTGCTATTGTAGCACTGGAGCCATAGATCAAGCAAAAGAACTGAAAGATCAGCATATTCTACATCATTTTCATCTTAGATATTTGATCTAGGTGATGTCGATCTTTAGAAGATCAATGTAAAAGGAGAACTTGACCGACCCATTTAATAAGGCCTCAAAACTAAGGAGTTCTAAGAACTCAAGTGGAAGATAGGATATTTGATATCATTCTAATTAGCTTTAGTCTAAGTGGGAGTTGTTGGCAAATGTGTCCTAAAGCCAATCATCTAAGTAGTAGATGATTGGAATTAGTATATGAATTATCTAATAATAATAGTAATTTGGCTGTTTCATCATAAAAGTTCTATCTTCCTTAAATAAATTCCTAAATTATGATGAAGTCCTTAGAACCACAATCAATCAATAAAGGAGGATTTATCAGATGGTTCTTAAATTATTCATGACCAAATGATAAGTTATTAACAAGAATGATAACTTATCGAGTGTAGGTCGTTGTATGCCATATGAATTGATTATCCTCGTAATCAAGTGGTATGAAGACACTGGTATGGCATCCAGATGAGATGTAGGAGTACATCTACATTAAACATGATCAATGTAGCACTCTACTATCAAGAGTAGCTAGCTAAGGCCAATGGATATAAGTGTCCCTCCAACCTAAGATCGCCATGGTGACTTACGAGCAACTCACTGTACTTTGGTGCTGGATTGCCTATATTTTTAATATAGATAACGAAAGATTTTTGGGGACAGTCAAGTACTTATAGAGTCAGTGTGTGAGTTAAGATAGGATTGACTACTCCAGATTAACTTCAGGAAGAGAATGTCTCACCGTGTTTCAATTTAGCAAAACCTAAGCCTGGGTAGTCCTCGTGAGGTGTCACAAGATTTGCAAAATTTTGAGACATAATAGAGATGACTTATATGAGTGTTTGATAGTATACTCAAAGTTGTCATAAGCATTATTGGTCATAGGGATGAATTATACGGTAACCATGGGCCAGGATTTTAAGAATGTTTCTTTGCATACATTCAACCTATCCAGACGTCGGAAATCATTGCTAGATGGTAACATCGATTGATATAGGAATTAGTTTTTATACTACCGACTTAGGTTCAAACCTATGGGGTCACACACATTAGAGCTTGTAACCTGATTGGATGGTTAATCAACGATTGAGAATCATTTTGAGGTCAAATATTCAATGTGATTGATGTTTGACCTAATGCAAGTATTGTAGGAGGATCGATTAGCAATTAGATTGCTAATTGGTTCAATTTGATTGAGCAATCAGGCTAAGATCAAGTCTAATTGAATTAAATTTAATTAAAATTCATTTAGATTTAATTAGATTAAGTCTAATTGATTTATTGGATAAGTCAATTATAAGGAAAGAACAATTCCTTGTTTGATTAGGACTTGGGTGCACCTAATTGACTTAGGATTTAAATTAGATTTAAATCTTGATTTAATCTAATTTAATTAGGCTTTTTGTTGGACTAGGATCATCCTTAATTAGATTATATTTAATCTAGTTTAAATAGAATTTAATTTAGATTTAAAATAATTTTGATCTAGTCAAACAAGAGGAGTCCCAGTTGGACTGGGACTCTCTCTCTTTCACTTGCACCTAAGAAAGCACACACCATATTTTAATTCTAAATTTTTTTTATATTTTTTCATGCCTAATAAAAGATTTTTCATGCCTCATATCAGATTATTTAGAATAAATTTTGACTTGGTTAAAATTAGAAGAAAGTTGGAAATTGTTTCCTACTTGGAAGAGTCTTCTTTGACCCAAACTCCCTCCCTTGTGCGCCAACTCTACCCACACCTCTCTATCTTATTCAGCTCTTTTTCCCTTGGTTTTGTGCATGAGAATCAGTGGTTACATGAGAAAAAAAGTAGGAGGGGCATCCAAGAGTTGGACTCCCCATAGAAGTCCTCCTTTGACTAGGTTTTGACCTAGCCTTTCAATAAAAGGTGGACGCCTCTTATGAGATGGTTTTAGGATGTGAAATATCTTAAAAAAATTATAAAAAATTAGAGAAGAATGAGAAGAAGTCATAGAGGATTTGTGGTGCCAAGATTTTTGGAGAAGAGCCATCAATTAAGATATCAAATATTGATATCTTGAGGAGACAAGGTAAGCCAAGATTATCTTCTCTTATATTTTTCTTTTATGTTTCTCTCTTCTTATTTTATTTATAATTTTTATATGATAAAAATTTGAGAGAGAGAGAGGATTTGGGTGTGGGGATGAGTGCTCCAAGTTGTTGGGGCAAGGTATTAATTTTTGGACATGATCTGATCATGTCCTGATGAGAGAAGGAGAAGAGAAGAAAAGTCTTCTCTTAGGGTTTCCTGGAGAACCATTCCTCTCTAATTTTTGTGGGATTTTTGTATGAATAAAATAAAAAATCTTAGATCTAAAAACTTAAAAAAAATTCTAGAGGAGAAGGTCTCCTCTTGTTCTAGCATAGAGATGTTTTCAGGACATCTACCATTGATGTCCTGAAGGAAAAGATTTGTCTTCTCTTAGGATTTATTTTTCCTTGATTTTATTTTTTGATTTATGGAAGATCCAAGAGTTGGATTCCCTCCTTATTCCTCCTTGTATTCTTCATCTCTTGGAGTATCCAAGAGATCCAAAGAACATGTATTTGATTAACCATCAAGAGAGATCTGCGAGAAGCTAGCACTTCGAGCGAATTTTCATTCGACGAACCTTCGATCTATGTTACAGATTCGTGTGGATCACCTATAGAGGTCAGACACTTGTGCGGCTCCAAGTACAATAATAAATTCAATCGTAGAGTTCTCGACATGCACAAAAATAAGAGATTTGATCTCTTGGTGATCAAGATGTGATCTAGGATTAGATCTAAAATTATTCTAGATCTAGGTATTGATATGATCAATACCAGTTATGATTAATTTAATTTTAGATTTATATTTACATCATAACATATTATAGATCCTTGATGTAGGGTTTTGTAATTGGATTACACGCATGTTGTAGATTAAATAGTTTAATCTATGTCTTCCGCTACTCTATATTTCAAAAAAGTTTTGAAATCTATGCATGAAATCCTACATGTTTTCTATCAAAGAACATCCCATCGAATGGAAGGAGAGGGTCTTTAAATCCTATTTTATTCTTATAACCAGACGGCCAAGGAAAACGTCTTAATCAAAAATATGTTTTTGAAAATAAAATAAGTTAGATCTAAATCATATATCACATATACAATCAAAGATCTAACCTATACATGCCTTGCATTCATCTCATGTATCAAAATTGAATCAATCATGCATGCTTTCAGATCTAAAATATCATATATTAAATCTAAAAAATAAAATTTTAAATTTGATCATATAAGAAATAAAACTATTCTAGATAGTTTATAAAACTATTCTATAACTAGTCTAAGCATGCAACTTTCATATCTCATATGAATAAATTAAAAATTAAAAACTATATTTTTAATTTTTCTAATCTGATTACAATAATTATAATATCAAAAAAATAAAAGTAAAATAGATCTAAAACTATATTTAATCAAATTAAGAACATGATCATACTAGACTACATATAGAACTATTCTATTTCTAGTCTAGTCATGCATCTCATACATTATAGATCTAAATTATATAATTTTTTAATTTTTTAATTTTAGATCTAATCACATCTAATATAATATCTAAAATCCTTCAATATTAGATTATAAATAAAAATTAAATAAGATCTAAAATAGATCTGAAGAACTGCTAACATAGCTCTGATATTGGTTGAAGAAAAATTTGATTTTTCACCACAGGATTATCCAGATCTGAGGTGAATTTTTCTATAAAAATTTCTATAATTTGATTAGATCTAAGAGTTCTTAGATCTGATCATGGTGATCTAATATTAAAAATTAAAAAATAAAATAAAATTAGATTTAATTTTAAGTATCTTATTGGGTATTCTGATTATCCTGCGATGATCCTGTTGGTTCCTGAGGGTCTGGAAGGAGCCATGCACGTGCTTGGCCTCTACCAGTATCCACTTAAGAAGAATTTGGATGCCTTCTCCTCATGAATCTCTTTTCCAAAGATCAGATCTAAATCTGACCTATAGTTCTTTCAAAACTATTTCTGAAGGCAGCTCGTCCGTCTCACGAACACCGTCGCGTAGATCCTGAATCTTGTGCCAAAAATCATGGACCTTCAATTCAAATTTATATGTAACCTTTTAGGTATGTAGAAGAGGGAGAGGGAGGATAGAGAGGTGTGGGATATTAGAGGGCCAGCTCCTTTGGGTATGAAAAATATTTTGTGCGAACATTGCTCTTTGACGTGAGAAAGGTTTTTAATCCCAATGCCATATAGAGTTCCTCTTTGATCAAATAACCAATTTATTTTATCATTAGAACTCTAGAACTTATTCTCCATGTGAAACCACCAGATCTCATCTAGTTTTATCACTAAAAATGATTCAAAAGGTGGGCAGCATGAGTAGATAAGGAAGAGTCCATTGCGCCTAGGACTCTTTCCTCAAGAGTTTGATCCAAATCAAACTCTATCAAACCTAGTCAAAACTCTATCATAAATCATGAAATTTGGCACATCCATACTATTACTCAAGCCCTATCACATATCCAAAAATTAGATTAAAATAATTTCTATAGAATTTTCTAGAAGCATCTGGTTTGGTGACTCAATTCTCTCAAATAGGTCAACTTTTGACCCTAGTCAAATTATACTCGGAATGGACTTAATTTCTATAATTAATCTGATCTAGACTGGTTCTAGTCAAATGAAAATAAACTCATTCAAGATATAAAAATGAGTTAAATAAAATTTGACTTGGTCACGATGAATTAGAATGATTATAGAAGGAGAAAGCCAGGCTCAATCGTGTGCTTGCATGATTATCTTGAACCTGATTGGATCTAATCTAAATCAATCAAACTAGATTAGCTTAATTGATAACATTTAGATCCAAACCCTTATTTGTGTGATCCAGTTTAGTTCAGTTCTATATGATAATGAGATATGTTGAGATCTCTATCATCGACATCATCGAAACACCTTTCGATGGATCAGAACTTTTCTATTTCATACAATTAGAATGATCGATCATCAAAATTATTCTAATTACTTCCAAAATATATCAATGACTTCTGATAGTATATGGTGGCAATCCATCAGAACTAAAATCGAACCTCTTAATGCAGCTACCTATGTGATTGGATTCTTCTATCTTGAGCCCCGATAGAATTAGGGTTAAGTTGAACTCATCAAACCCAACATCCATCATATGAATTAATCATTTGATTCGAGTCTGATGTGAAACCTTAATAAAAACTCTTTCTATCATCTTCACTATACCATGGCTATGGGCTTAAGGACTCAATCTCATGATATCATAGGGCTACTCCTCATCTATCGAGATAGATAGATCCCCTATTGGTGCAATCCAATTTCTATAATGAACATACTATAGCCAACATACACCTCAGGATTCTAAATGACTAAGAGATCAAGTTATGGTGTAGTTAAACTATAACACCCTCAAAGTGAACTGTTGATGCACCTCAGGTCAAAGAATCAGACACACCACTATAGTATCGAGCTAGTCATCAATGAGAAGATAGACTTCATTATGATTGCTTGAGGTGGTCATGCTCAGTGCCCTCATTCTCTAACGAGTATCTATATTCTCGCTCTAGTGTCTCTATACCATAGACTTAAGATACATCTATCCTAAGAAAGTGATCGTACATCAATCTTTCGAATCAATCATCATTCTCGTGATGATCCTACGATCGAGAGTAGTTTATGAGTTAATTATAAATGTTCATGTTTAAATTTTTAACTTTTAAAAATATTAATTATCATTATCATTAACTCAAAGGATGTATCATAGATACTTTAAATATACACTATGATAGAAAATAATCTTTTTATTAATTTATAGTCAAAATTATAAAATTATCCTTAAAAGTATATTACAAGTGTCAGCCAATCTGGCTTCTAGGGCACACATCTAATAGTTGTATCAGAGTAGCTCTGACAATAGATTGCTTACTATTAGATCGAATCTCTTCTTCTCAAATTGTAGCCTGGCATCCATAGGTAGTCCAGTCGGGTGAGACCGCTTGGGACATCAATGGGAGGCTTGAGCATCCAAGATTAGGTGGCATCATCACATTAGTTATCATCCAATCTCTACCTTGATCAGCTACCGACCCCAAGGTTGGGACCTGATCAACAATGTCTATTGATTTATGTAAACAACTGTATATCCAAGATTGAACGTGAAGGAAAAACTAGACAAGCAGTACAGGAATGATCTAATCGGATTAGATCTACAGTAAAATTTTAAAATTTTTTTAATTTGATACAATTAGATCTGAGAGTTCTTAGATCTAATTAGATTGATATAAAACTTAAAAAATAAAATACAATTAACTGTGATATTAAATATCACCTGATTAGGTGAATAGTTCATCCTGTACGATGATCTAATGCTATTTGAGGTTCCGATGTCAGCCACGCACATGTCCAGCCTTAACCAGTGTCCACTTAGGTCAGATTTAAAGGTCTTCTCCTTCTAGATCTGATATTAAAAAAATCAGATATGGAACGACTTTGGTGCACCTTCCATATGATCTCTAGCAGCAACACATTCGTCACATGAACGGGATCTCCTTGACTCAATCTTTGTAGTAGTAATTCACCAACTCTTCATAGTTGATTTACCCAATTCCATGGGCATGGAGAAGAGGGAGAGGAGGAGGGTGAGATAGCATGGGAGATGGACGGAGAGGTAGAGTTTTGGTATTAAGAAACTAGAATGCAAAACCCTTGGCACAGTGGTTTATTTATAGACCTATGTATAACCCTAGAGTCCTAGGACTTTAAGCAACTAATTTGCTTAAAGTAGGTGTGAGCTTAGAAGTGGCACTCCCAAGTCTTGGAAATATGAGAAGATAAATCATGAAAAGATGGGAGCGAGTCGGAAGAAGAATCAGTCTCAATAGTAAAGTTCAAAAATTGGGTTGGCTCACTCTGAGACTGAGCTGGCTCAGTTGGAAATTGGATCAGCTAGGTCTCAGAGAAAAATCTAGATAGAGAGCAACATTTTTGAACTATTGGCATGGTACACAACTGGATCGGCTTAGTTTGGGACTGAGCCAACCCAGTCGTAGGTTAGCCAGCTCAGTCTAAAACTAGGTCGACTCAGTTTTCATGGGTTATTATTTTATATGCGTGGGTTGTTAGGGTTTGGAAAGTTTTTCTATGAGCTTGGGCTTGACCCTTTGTAAAGTATATATACTGAAAATAGGTCAAGATTGTAAGTGTGTTGAAATATACTAAATAAAAGCTCTTTTTTCTCAAAAATCTCTTCTTCTCTTCTTCTTTATTTCTTAATTTATTTGATCATGCTTCCACAGAGATCTCTAAGAAGTACTTTCTTGATTGCTTGGCTAATCACCGACAGCCACGCCAATTCATGTGGGAAGAGCGCATATTTCCAACATTAGGTATCAAAATGGTATTGCATGGAAGGAAGAAAGACACTTAGGATTTACTACATCCAGGATCTGCTACATCAGGTTTTATCCTAAAACTTCTAGTTTGCTTCGTGGTTGTCTCTAGATTGAGGTAGAGATTGTTTACACGGAGGAACGATGATACAGAAGTTTGAAAAGAGGATCTAGGGCTAGTTAGATCTTTTATGAAGGGTAGTTTTACTGGTGTGTGATCGTGAAGGATGTTAGGGATTTATTCTTGACTTGTTTGAAGTCATGGGATCAAGTGAATTCAAGATGGATTTTAAGAAGTTCGATGGGAAGAAAAACTTTACCCTATGGCAGCAAAGAGTAAAGGACTTGTTGGTTTAGTAGAGGATCTACAAGGTCTTGACAAAAGAAAGGCCAAAAAAGATCAGTGCTGAGGATTGAAAAGAGCTAGAGAAAATTGCTTTTAGCACAATCTGGATGTGCTTGGTCGATCAGGTTTTGCCTGAGGTTTGCATAGATACTATGGCAAAGGGGCTCTGGGAGAGACTAGAGAACACATACATGGAGAAGAACATGACGAACAAGCTGTGGTTGAAGAAACAATTGTATAGTCTGAGAATGCCTGAAGGCAGAAATCTTATTGCACATATCTAAAGGTTCAATCAGGTGTGTTCTAAGGTGATGAGTTTGGATGTGAAGATCAACAAGGAGGATCAGGCATTGCTGCTATTATGTGCTCTTCCAGGTTCGTATGATGGTCTCATAACAACGCTAGTTTATGGAAAGAAGATCCTAAACTATGAAGAGGTTATTGGTGTGCTCAAATCAAATGAGCAAAGGGAGAAGATCTGCAAGGGAGACCTTAAGTCTGAGACTTTGACTGTGAACGAAAGATAGAAAAGATCAAAGAAGAAGATAAGAGAAAAATCCAAGGGCAGGTCAAAGTTTCACGATCAGAGGAAGATGTCACTGAAATATTATAAATGTCATCAGCCTAGACACCTGAGGAGAGATTGTTTCCTTTTGAGATTAGAAAAAAGGAAGGCTAGCAAGGGAGATGATACAGCTTCTATGAGCAATGGAGAAGACCTGCTAGTTGTATCAGATGGATCCACAGAGTGTGATACTATATGGATATTAGATTCAGCATGCTCGCACCACTATACTTCTCATCGAAAGTGGTTTGCTACCTACCAGAAGATCGATGGTGGAAGTGTCAGCCTTGGAGATGATCACCCATGCAAAGTAGCTGGAATTGGCTTTATTAGGATGAGGATGTACGATGGGATCATTCGTACATTATCAAATGTCAGGCATGAATCGAAGTTGAAAAAAGATTTGATTTCTTTGGGCTACTTGGAGGAGCAGGGTTATGCTTTTAGTAGCTAGACTGGGAGTGAATGTCTGAAAATTTTCAAGAAAGCTTTGGTGGTGATGAGATGTAGAAGACTGAGCAACAATATATATAGAATGGAAGGCTCAGTGGTAAATGATAGTGCAGAGGTGCTAGCAGCGGCATAAGAGGAGCAGATTTTATATTGACTGTAGCACTATTGGATGGATCCTATAAGTGACCGTGGGCTCATAGAACTAAGAAGAAGAGGTATGATCCCAGCCTTGAAGAAGGAGGGCACAAATCTTTGTGAGCCATGTATCTTTGGCAAACAGCATAGGGTGAAGTTTGCTAGAAGTACCAAGCACAACGAGGGAGTGCTGGATTTAGTGCACTCGGATGTGTGAGGATCAGCTCCTATATCAGCTAAAGGTGGGGCAAAATACTTTGTTACTTTTATTGATGATTTCTCAAGGAAGGTATGAATTTATCTGATAAAAAAAAAATCAGAAGTATTTGCCTGATTCAGAGCCTGGAGAGCTAAAGTAGAGGAGTTAGGGAGACAGATAAAGTGTCTGAGGTCGGACAATGGAGGAGAGTATACTAGTCTAAAGTTTAGAAGATACTGTGAGGAAAATGACATCAAACGTCATTACATGGTGAGGATGACTCCCCAGTAGAATGGTGTCATGAAGAGGATGAACTAAATACTGATCGAGAAGGCACGAAGTTTGAGGCTACAGACATCACTCCCAAAGTTCTTTTGAGGTGATGCTCTAACTTTTTTTTGTTTTCTTGTGAATAGGTCCCCTCATTATAAGTTGAATGGAGGCATTCTAGAAGAGATCTGAAGTAGAATGAAGGTGGAGCTTGGCCACCTAAAAGTCTTCGGTTGCATAGCCTATGCACATGTGGAGGCAATCGAGAGGAGCAAATTGAATCCAAAATCTTAAAAGATGACATTCATAGGATATCTAGAAGGAGTCAAGGGGTGACTACTATGGGACTCTCAGGCACAGAAGTCAGTAATCAGTAGAAATGTTATCTTTGATAAAAAGAGCATCTTGAGGAGGTTTGGGATAGATGAAACTAGAGAAACAAAGGTGAACAATGGTGGCCAGTCAAAGAATGATGGAATGTAGGTTACATCCACTTATAGGAGTGTTCCTGTTGAGGTGGAGCTGGGCAGAAAAGTATTGTCTCAGATTGAAAATTAGTATGGGAGATCGACAGTTCAGATAGATATGCAGGAGCAGCTACATACATCAGACAGAGATGTACTAGTGGGAGTGGCTTTGCATAAGCCCCAGCATACTATTAGGAGATTGGTCAGATATGGCATTGATGAGGTTACCTCCTATGCACTCATCACTGCTAATGGAGATCCAGAGAATTATGTAGAGGCCATGGATAGTGAGGATCATGGTTCATGGATGCAGCCATGATGGAGGAGATGGAATCACTTGAGAAGAATCAGACATGGCAGCTAGTGGATCTTCCAGAGGGTGCTCGACCTATTGACTCAAAGTGGATGTTCACAAAGAAAGAAGCACCTTCAGAACAAGGTGGAGTCAGATTCAAAACAAGGCTGATAGTAAAGGGATACTCACAAAGGGAAGGGATTGATTACATAAAGTTTTTTTCTCCTATGATGCGTCATACATCTATTCGAGTTTTGCTATTATTGGTGGCACAACATAACATGTAATTGGAATAGATGGACGTGAAGATGGCCTTCATTCATGAAACTTTGGAGGAAAGAATCTACATGAAGCAGCCAGATGGTTTCATAAAGATGGGATAGGAAGAAAAGGTGTGTTTACTCAGAAAGTCTTTATATGGCTTGAAACAATCCCCTCGTCAGTGGTATCAAAGGTTTGATAGCTTTGTCTCCAGCCTAGATTTCAATAGATGTGAACATGATTGTTGGGTCTACGTTAAGGATGTAGATGAGGAGGATGTCCTGTACCTATTATTATATGTAGATGATATGCTCATAGCTAGTAGAAGCATGGATGCTGTGAAAAGGTTGAAAAGAGCATTATCATCTGAATTTGAGTTGAAAGATTTGGGTCCCATTGGAAAAATCTTTGGAATGGAGATTTGCAGAGATGGGTGCAAAGGAATGCTTCATTTATCATAAGAAAAGTATGTTCAGGAGGTTCTGAAGAGGTTTGGGATGGAGAAGGCAAAACCTATAGAGACGCCATTGCCGAGCCATATGTCTCTTTCCAAGTTACAGTGCTCCCATTCAGAAAAGGAGAGAGAGTATATGGAATGAGTCACTTATATAAATGCTGTAGGTAGTGTGAGGTACACTATGGTGTGCTGTAGATTAGATATAGGACATGTTGTGAGTATGGTTAGTAGATATTAGCTAACCTTGGGAAGGAACACTGGAAAGCATTGAAATGGATATTGAGATATCTATATAGAACAAGGAATTATGGTTTGGTGTTTGATGGGCAGTCGGAAGGATTTGGAGAATAATCTATGAAGATGTGTGAAGGTTTAGGTTCTCTAGAAGGGTTTATTGACACAAATTTTGCTGGTGATCTTGATACAAGGAGGTCTACTACTGGATACCTCTTCTGCATATATGGTGGATCGGTGTCTTGGAGATCAATCCTTCAGCCAATCATGGCCTTGTCTACCATAGAGGTCAAGTACATTGGGATAACGAAGGCTGCAAAGGAAGCTCTTTGGCTTAGGAGGCTGATTGATGACTTGGGGGTGGAGCAGAGCAAGGTTACACTATTCAGTGATAGTCAGACTGCTCTGTTGTTGGCATAGAATCCAGTCTATCATGCACGCACAAAGTATATAGATGTGAGGTACCAAAGGATCAGAGAGCTGATGGAGGAAGATGAAGTGAAACTAATGAAGGTCCATACCAAGAAGAATCAATCTGATGCACTCTCGAAGGTACTCCCAGAGATAGCTTTCAGAGATGTGTGGCACGGATCGGTCTATTGAGAAGAGATGAGTTCACAAGGACTTGGAAGCACCAAGATGGAGAATGTGAGCTCAGAAGTGGCACTTCTAAGTCTTGGAAACATAAGAAGATAGGTCATGGAAAGATGGGAGCAAGTCGAAAGAAGAATCAGTCTCAATAGTAAAGTTCAGAACTGGATCGGCTCACTCTGAGACTGAGTCGGCTCAGTTAGGAATTGGGTTGGCTTAGTCCAGGACTAAGTCAGTTAGGTCTCAGACGAAAATTCAAACAAAGAGCAGCATTTTTGTGCTGTTGGCATGGTACACAACTGAGTCGACTCACTCGCAGGTTAGCTGATTGAGCCAACCCACTCACAGGTTAGCTGGCTTAGTTTGAAACTGGGTCGGCTCAGTTTTCGTGGGTTATTATTTGTGTACGTGGGTTGTTTGAGTTTGTGAAGTTTTTCTATGAGCTTGGACTTGATCCTTTATAAAGTATATATACTAAAAATAGGTCAAGATTGTAAGTGTGTTGAAATATACTAAATAAGAGCACTTTTCTTCTGAAAATCTCTTCTTCTCTTCTTCTCTATTCCTTGATTTATTTAATCATGCTACCATAGAGATCTCTAAGAAGTACTTCCTTGATTGCTTGGCTAATCACTGATGGCCACATCGATCCATGTGGGAAGAATGCATATTCCCTACAGAAGGACTCTCCTTTAATTCTCCACACCCCATCTGAATTTGTTTAATTTTTTGTCACATAAAAATCAAGGAAAAGTGGTGCCATACAAAGATAAGAGAGGAGTGTGGGCGTAGAAGATTTATCTCTTAGAGTTTGAACTCCTTCGAACTCTATCCATACTTATCCACTAAGGGTGCATGCCAAGATGGGGCGTGCACCCTCCTCTTCATGAAATCCTTCTGGGGTTGCATGCCTCAGGATAAACTCCAGGGGCACATGCCCTTTCTCTTCATTCCTACAAAGAATAAGTCAAAGTGGCCATGTCCTGATTCCATCTCATGATTTTAGGACAAGCTTTAATCCGGTTAAGACAAGCTTTGATCTCATTAGAATAAGATTCGATCTGAGTAGGACAAGCTCTAGTCAAACTAAGACAAATCCATACAGGGTTCCTGGATGAGCCAAATTAGATTTGACTGAGTCTAGACCAACCAAAAAGTCTATAAGAGGAGAAAGTCTGGTCCAATTATGTGCTAGCATGATTTTCTTGAAATTGATTGGATCTAATCCAAATCAATCAAACCATGTAGGTCCAATTAATGACATCTAGATTCAAACCCTTTCTTGTGTGATCCAGTTAGATTTAGTTTTGCATGGTAATGGGACATGTCATAATCTCTATTATCGACATCCTCAAAATATCTTTCGATGGACCAAAACTCTTTTGATTCATCCAATTAGAATTATCGATTATCATGATAACTCTAATTGATTCCAAAATCCACCAGTGATACCTAGTAGTATATGATGGCAACCTATCAAAATTGAATGTGAACCTCTCGATGTAGCTAATTGTGTGATTGGGTTCTTCTATCATGAGCCTCGACATGATCTAGGTCAAGGTGAATTCGTTAGATCCAACACCTATCACAAGAATGAATCATTCAATTCGAGTTCGACGTAAAATCCTAATAGAAACTCCTTTCTATTATTTCACACTGCCATGGCCATGGATTTTAGGACTCGATCTCATGATCATCATAGGGCTACTCCTCCTCTATAGAGGTTGATAGATCTTATTTTGGTATTATCTAATTCCTACAATGAGCATGCCATAGCCAACATACACCTTAGGATTTCAAATGGCTAGGAGACTGAGTAATGGTGTAGTCAAACTGTAACACACTCAAAATAAACTATCGATGCACCTCAGATCAAAGAACCAGACACACAACTATAGTCTCGAGCTAGTCATCAGTGAGAAGATGACTTTCTTATGACTGCTCGAGGTGATTATGCTCAATGCCCTTGTTCTCAATAAGTATCTATACTCTTGCTCTAGTGTCTCTACACCATAAACTCAAGACTCATCTATTCTATGAAAGTGATCGTACACCAATCTTCTGGATCAATCAACATCCTCATTATGATCCTACAATTATGAGTAGTTTATGAGTTAATTATGATAACACATGCCTTAAATTCTTAACTCTTGAGAATATATATTATCACACAGACACTTTATATATAATGTGATAGAAGAAAATAACCCTTTTATTGATTATAAGTCAAAATTATAAAAATATTTTTAGAAAGTATTTTACATGTGTCGGCCAATCTAGCTTTTAGGAAACTCATCTAACAATCTTTTACTTGATCTAAAGCCAATTGATTATAAATCCAAATTCCATCTTCTTAAGATAGGCTTCGATCTTCTGTTGGCTTAAAAACTTCATCAGTGGGTCAGTCGTGTTTGCAGTGTCGACTCTCTTAACCTCGATGTATCTCTTCTCGAGGTAATCACAGATGAGGTGGAATTGCCGCTTGATGTGCTTAAAGTTTTGGTGAGACCTCGGCTCATAAGTAAGAGCTATGGCACCATTGTTGTTGCAGTATAGAGGAATGGCATCTACTGGCATCACTTTGAGCTCTGCAACAAACTTTTTAAATAAGAATACCTCCTTTGTAGCTTCTGAGGTAGTGATGTACTCTACTTCCATGGTGGAGTCTACAATTATAGTCTGCTTAAAATTCTTCCAGCTTACAGCACCACAATTGCATAGAAATGGACTTTCAGATGTTGACTTTTGATCATCTATGTTAGACATGAAGTCTGAGTCTGTATACCCCTAGACCTAGAGTTTTCTATTATCAAAAACCAAAAATATATTCTTAGTCCTTCTTAAGTACTTAAGGATATATTTTATAGAAGTCCAGTGCTCTTTGCCTAGATTCGACTGATACTAGCTTGTGAAACTCACAGCATGAGCGATATCAGGTCTGTACATAGCATGGCATACATAAGGCTCCCTATTGCCAAAGCATAAGAGATCTTACTCATGCATTCAATCTCCTCAGGTGTTGGGGCATATCCTTTTGGAGAGATGAATACCATGTCTGAAGGGCACAAGTCTCCTCTTAGAGTTCTCAATGTTGAATCTCTTCAGCACCTGCTCTATGTACATCTTCTATGAGAGACCTAGCATCTTCTTCGATCTATCTCTATAGATCTTAATTTCTAAAATGAAGGATGCCTCTCTTAGATCTTTCATAGAAAACTCCTTAGATAACCACACCTTGATCGAGGTCAACATGAAAATATCATTTCCAATTAGGAGGATGTCATTCACGTATAATGCGAGGAAGATAATAGCGCTCCTATTGACCTTTTTGAATACACAGGATTTTTGCTCATTTTTGATGAAATCAAATGATTTGATTATATCATTGAAATGAGCAATCTTACTCTGAGATGCTTGCTTGAGTCCATAAATGGACCTTTGTAGCTTGCAGATCTTGTGATCACCATCATGGAATGTGAAACCAAGGGATTATTTCAGAAAGATATCTTCCTTAAGATATTCATTTATGAATGTCATTTTCTTATCCATCTATCATATTTCATAATCGAAATATGGTGCAATTGCAAGCAACATGCAGATGGATTTAAGTATAGCCACTAGCGAGAATATATCCTGATAGTCATTACCTTCGTGCTGACTATATCCTTTCGCCACTAACTTAGCCTTGAATGTCTCTATATTTTTATTTGCACCTATCTTTCTCTTGAAGATCCATTTACACCTAATATATATAATACTTTTAGATGGATCTACCAAGATCTAGACTTGGTTTGAGCATATTGAGTCAATCTCTGACTTTATTTCCTCTTGCCATTTCTTGGAGTCGATATTTGATATCACCTCATCATAGATTTTGGGATCATCATCATGAACCCTATTTTTCATGAGAAATATTTTCTCTACATCTTTTGAAATAATACCTAAGTACCTCTCAAGAGAATGAAAAATCCTATTTGACCTATGAGGTGGAAGAGGTAGTATATGGATTGGCTCAGACTGACTGGGTTTCTCAGGTTCCTTGGCTCATTGCTCTTCGAAGATTTTTTTCTTAAGCCTAATCTATCTTCCGATGCCACCATCTTGAATAAATTAATTCTCAAGAAATATGTTATATTGACTTACAATCACATTATGGTCTTCCGGAAGATAGAAATGATACCCGAACAACTCTTTAGGATATCTGATGAACCGAGCTCTAAGACACCTAGATTCTAACTTGTCTGCCTGTTGTCTCTTGGCATGAGCCAAACAACCCTAGATTTTGAGATGACTTAGACTTGGCTTCTTACCATGCCATATCTCATATGGTGTGGTATGATTGATTTTAAATGGAACCTTATTCAGTAGATATATTGCAGTTAGCAAGCAGACTATGTTCCCAAAAAAATTAAGAAAGATCTATGAAGCTCATCATGGATTAGATCATATCCAATAGGATCTAGTTTCTTCATTCTAAAATCTCATTGAGTTAAGATATTTTAGGTAAATTCCACTATGAGACAATACCATTTTCTTAGAGATAGTCTAGAAATTTTGTATTAAGGTATTCACCTCCTAGATCTGATCGAAGAATCTTAATGAACTTTTCAGTTTGTTTTTTCATTTCATATCTAAATTTCTTAAACTTTTCAAAGATTTTAGATTTGTGTCACATCAGGTACACATGTCCATATCGAGATAAATCATCAATAAAAGGTAATGAAGTAGACAAATTCGCCTCTAGCTGGCACATCGAATGGGCTGCATGCATCTGTATGTACTAGGGCAAGTAGTTTAATGGTCCTTTCTCCATATCCCATAAAGAGCAGCTTGGTTATGTTGCCTTGAAGGCATGATTCACAAATCAGATATAAGTTGAAAATCAATGGATCCATTAATTTCTCGAGGTGGTCTTGCTCAATGCCTTTATTTTTAACAAGTACCTATACTCTCGCTTTGGTATCTCCACACCATAAATTCAGGACTCATCTACTCTAAGAAAGCAATCGTACACCAATCTTATGGATCAATCATCATCCTCATGATGATTCTACGATCAGGAGCAATTTATGAGTTAATTATGATATCACATACCTTAAATTCTCAACTTTTGAAAATATGTATCATCATTTTCATTAACTCAATGGATGCATCACAGGTACGTTATATACAATATGATAGAAAAAAGTATTTTTTTATTAATTATAAGTTAAAAATATAAAAATATTTTTAGAAAGTATTTTACAAGTATCAGCCAATCTGGCTTCTAGGGCACGCATCTAACAGAATGTTCTCACCTCAGGTTTTTAGTATATTCTGTCGGGTGGATAATCTATGAGATTCTTTAACAACCTCCAAAAGGTAGGTAACAGCCATGATCGACACCCATGACTAATTAACGTAGTCTACATGCATGACTAATAACCTGATTATGGGGTATTGGACAAAACCCAATGACTTGTTAGATCATGGCCTCGTAAGCCTTTAACAGCCTACAAGATTTCGATGCAACAACCTACCACTCCCTCTATATATAATAGGTAAGAAGGGGACTCTCAGATAAGGCTGAATTCTAGGAAGAAAAGCTAATACTTTGCTCATACTCATCTCTTTTTATCCTTTAGCTATTTCCTAAACTCTGATTGAATTACGCATTAGAGGATCCCTTACTAAACATGCTCCCATGAGAGGACTTCCTTTGTAGGTCCTTTAGCCATGGAGGGTAGCTCAAGTCCATCAATGCGCTTGACCAACTTTCTGATGTTGTGCCATTGGAGTTCAACGATAATAGATTGGCAAGCCAAGAGGGTAGGGAGTGAAATCAAATCTAAAGGAGAAAATAATGAGAATGAGAGCATAGATTGCTTTGGCTAACTTTAGTCGACATTTTTCATAATTGGAGGAACAGCCAGCCCCATGAGCTGAGACTGGATCTTCATGCCTAGTAGTGGTGGTGGACCAATAGCAATTCACCAGGCTACTACAATAAGTACAAACCCTAATGACCACCACCTAGAGCCTTTAGCAGGCAGTAGTAATGCAATAGCAATAACAATAGTCTAAGGAACAAGGTCCACATGCTACTCCATTTTGCCATAACCAATAGTCTCAGCTACTCAATAATCTAATCACCTTGATCGTCCAGCATGATGAGCTTCCCCTTGACACTAAAGTTTGAAGTGGGAGAAGCACTATTGATCCTTATCTAGATTGTTTGATGAAGATTCAACTACAGGATACTCTCAACACTATAGTGACCCATCGATCGGACGACTACAATCAAAAGCTCCAAGAGCTCAATTGATGACTTGCTGAGCTGCAGGAGGACTATAAAGGTTAAATAGATGGCCTTGAGTTCAGTACCCATCCTCTATTCTCCAAAAAAATCATGGAAGAATCGACCCTCCTCAACTTAAGATGTTATAGTTGGAGCCCTACGTTGTATTCTTGGATCCATTCGATCATCTTGAGAGCTATAAGACTCTCATAATGATTCAAGGGATGACTGATGCCCTTTTCTATCTTGCTTTTCTAGTGACTCATGAGAGCTAAGATTGTAATGGATGAACAGAGTATGCCATGTTTGCTTCCTTGACAAAGTGGATACACATTTCACATTCCTGTTTCTTCGGATCATCCTAGTGCTCGCATCCCTTGACCCAGATGAAACATTGTGTCACGAGTTGGTACGACAGATGAAAGGCCATCTAGCAGCATCCGCTAAAGGGGTATGTTAGACACGAAGTATCATGCATGCCCTTTAAGATGTGCTCATAAATGTGCCATCTAGATATATGTGTTTGGCCTCCTTGTGATACCACATGGCAGCCATTTGATGGCTCTAGGCAAATCGACGTGGGATCAAGGCCATCTGAAGTGTTTATAAATAGGAGCCCATCTTTCTTCTCCTATCCTCCTTTCTATTGCCTTATTCTCCATTCAAGCTATGATAGCAGCGTGTAGGATTTGATCAGCATTGCAGAAGTGAAGAGAAAAGTATGCAGGATTTCATGCATGTATTTTAAAATTTTTTCAAAAAATAACAAAGTAGAATACTAAGATTAATCTAATTAATCTGTTATGCATGTGATCAGATCACTAAACACCTACATTTAAGATCTATGACATGACATGATGCATAAATAAATCTGAGATAAAAAATAAATTGGTATTGTTTATATCAATACCCTAGATCATATATAGGAATCCTAGATCAAATCTAGGTGTAACAGAGATCAAATCTCTTTACCTTAGCATGGGTCGAGAACACCGTTGCTGATTTTTCTGGTTAACTTCGTTGCTCAGAGCTACATAGTATTGAAATAATCAGTACTGCTCTGAACTAATTGTTGGCGCATCACCATAGCATCACCTAGCTCTGTTATCATATTGCAAAAATACCTGATCTTTAGCATGGATATGAAAAGATCTTTGACTTTCTCTAAGGCAGTATACCATAGATCATCACCTAGATCTATGCTGGGGTGCCTTTCTTTTTGGGCTTAAGGGAGGCGCCGCCTCTCCTAGAGCTTCTTCAAGAATCTAGGGCAACAACACTAGAGAGAAGAGAGAATAGAGATTGAGGGAGAAAAGATTTGTATTGATTGCTCTATAGAAAATCCTAATACAACCAATGTATTTATACATAGCTATTAGGCCAAACCAAAAACTCTCCTGGCTATTCCAATATATGAAAGCACTCACCGAGCCCACGTACATCCATATCTCCCATGCTCTCATCCTCTAGATCTAAATCCGATCCATACATAAGTTAGCCTCCTTAAGAGCTCTCAAACTAGGCCTTAAGATCCCTAGGATAAGTCTCTATTCTAGTCCCAAATAGATCCTCCACATAGCTCTGCCCGTGCACTGAGCTGGCTCAGTCACAGCATTGAGGTAGCTATCCTGAGACTAAGTCGGCTCAGTTTTAGATTGAGCCAACCTAGTTGCATGCCATGCCTACAGTCCCCGAAACACATCTTTTTGTTTGGTCTATCCTCTAAGACTTAGCCAATCCAGTCTGAGACTAAGTTAGCTAACCTATAGAAAAGTTTTTTTCTATAGTCTTCATACTTCAGCTTTAGTTTCTTGCTCCATCTTGTTTCTAGATCTTCGAAGCACCAACCAAGCCCCTCAAGACCCTCAACATCTGGACCTTGAGACTATGGAGGGCTAAATACACTACTACGAAAATAACCTATGGTAGTGCTTACTATGATAGTGATTTTCGAAATTGCTGCCATAGCATCTACGATAGTGATTTTCGTTAACCGCTGCTATAAGTCAGACCTATAGCAGTGATTTTTGTAACCACTGCTATAGGTCCGTGGTTTTTATAACCACTGCTATAGATTCGACATATAGCAGCGGTTAACGAAAACTGCTGTCGTAGGTCAGACCTATAGCAGTGGTTATAAAAAACCACTGTAATAGGTCAACTTATAGCAGTGGTTCATTATAACCGCTGCCATAAGTTGGACCTATAGTAGCGGTTAGTAGGAACCACTGCTATAATCTAATTTAAAGCAGTGGTTAATTATAACCATTATCATATATATATATATATATATTTAAATATTATATAATTTTAAAATTTAATTTTTATCTTCACCGTTCATTATATAAATAATTATCATTAGAGTGTCATCGTAAAGATCGCCTCGATCCGATGGCCCTAGCTTTATCGATTAGAAAAATTTGATTTCGACGATCACGAACGACGATGCGATGATCTGATAAATGAAGACTTTTGATAGATCTAAAAATCTATAATAATGATCTCAGTGATGTTTGTAGCATACTATCAAAGTTTTACTTTAATCGGATATTATTATCTTGGTCAATTTAGTATAGGTTAATTTTGACCGTTAAATGATAAACGATTGATCAAAGGATCAAACGGTGTCCGATTATGAGATAATTTTTTTTATAAATGATCTTGGCTACTACTTTAATCATTTTTTATGGTGGTGATTATAAAATTTAACTCGTGAGATGAAGAATGATCTAAAACTATACGTCTCCTGATAACCATTCTAAAACTTCACTAGTTGTTATGCTCGTGCTTTTGTAATATCTACTTAATATTTATAATTTATACAAAAATAATTTAAATTTTACTATCATCATCATATAAAATATTTAAAATTATAACAAAGATCATTTAACTAAAAATTATCTCATAATTAGAGCCATTTAACTCTTTGATCACTTGTTTCTAATTTAACGGTCGAAATTATTTTGTACTAAATTGATCATGATAACGATATCCGACTAAAGTAAAACTTTGATAGTATACTACAAACATCATTGAGATCATTGTTGTAGGCTTTTGAATCCATCGAAGGTCTCCATCTATTAGATCATCGCATCATCATTTGTGATCATCAAAATCAATTTTTTTTGATCGATGAAGCAAGGGCCATCGGATCGAGGCGATCTTTTATGATGACACTCTAATGATAATTATTTAGATAATGAATGATGAAGATGGGCATTAAATTTTAAAATTATATAATATTTAAAAGAAATAAGAAAAAAATTATTTTTCACCTATGACAGCGGTTATCAAAAATTACTGCTATAGATCTACAGCAGTGGTTATAGAATCGCTATCATAGATCTATGGCAGCAGTTTTATGTAACCACTATCGTAGATCTATGGCAGTGGTTCGATAACCACTGTCGTAGATCTATGGCAGTGGTTTGATAATCGCTGCCTTAGGTTAGGTTAAAAATTTTCAAATTTTTTCTTTCCTCTCGTGCGCGCTCAATCTCTCTCACTCTCTCTCTCCCCCTCCTCTTCATTGTTGGTGAGGCTCCTCCCCTCCGACCGATGTTGTCCCTCCTCCCTTCTAATTGGTGTCACCTCTCCTCCCCCCGACCGACGTCGACCCTCCTTCCCCCTCGATCAGTGCTGCCTCTCCTTCTCCCTCCCTCTCCGGCCCCCCATCCCTGGCCGCCCCTCCCTGCCACCCTCCACTCGGCCCCTTCATCCCTCCATCCAACCCTCCCTCGGCCTCCAGCAAAACCCTCCTTCGACGAACCCCCATTTGACCCTCCCTCGGCCCCCCATGAAACCCCATTCCCCCGCCCCTCCATCTGACCCTCCTTCATTCCCCAGTGAATCCTTCCTCCGATGAAGCTCCATCTAACCCTCCTTCGACCCCCTATGAAACCCCCCCCCCGCTACCACCACCATTCTAACCCACCCCGATCGAGTGTGAAGCCTCCTTCGGCTTTCTCATCACTATGCCCCCTCTCCTTGGCCCATCCTCGGTCGCCCCTGCTCTCTCTCTCTTTTCTCTTTTTCTCTCTTCTCTATCTCAGTATCTTGCTTTTATTTCATAGATTACCTCTAGTACCATCATCCTCCTCTTGCATCATCATTGGTGACCCTTGGAGCTTTCAGTGCGACCCGCTCTCTATAGCCGTAGGTATAATTTTTTTTTAATTTTATAGTATTATTTATTAATCATGTATATTTATAATAATTTATAAAATATTTATAATAAATATTATAAAAATTTATTATAAATATTATAATTATCTGCATGCCATAGTTTTTGGGCCGTGCCATGGTGGTAGCCTTGGGCCGTGCCATGTCAGCGGCTGTGTATTAGATCTGTCAATGGGTTGGGTTTGGATCGAAATCTGGATATTCAGATTTGGATCTAATTTTAATTACTGATACAAGATCCAAACCCGAATACTCGATGGGTTTGTACTTGAGAGAGGAAGGGAGGGATTCAGCCTCACCGCCATCATTGGGAGGGAGGGGGTCCAGCCTCGCCACCATCATTGGGAGGGAGGGGGTCCGACCTTGTCGACAAGGGAGATCGAGAGAGGGAGAGTGGAAGATCGAGAGAGTGAGAGAGGGAGGGAGGGGTCCAGTCTCATTGGCATCACTGGGAGGGATGGGGTTTGGCCTTGCCGGTGAGGGAGATCGAGAGAGTGAGAGAGGGAGGGATGGGGTTTGGCCTCGTCGATGAGGAAGATCGAGAGAGGAAGAGAGGAAGATTGAGAGATGAAAAAGCTGGGAGGGTGGGGTTCAGCCTCGCCATCATCGTTGGTGAGAGGGATCAAGAGAGGGAGAGAGGGAATGATTGAGGGGATGGCACACAGCTGAGCTGGCTCGGATACGTAGTTGAGCTAACTCGGGCCGTGATCGAGCCGACTGGGGGAGGACCCTAGCTGACTGTCTTAGGCACGAAGCTGGTTGTCTCAGGCAAGGAGTTGGCTCAAATTTCGAGCAAATAGAATTTGATATGTCATGATGTTATATTGATTAATGTTCATTAATGTTATAGATCATGATGGCAATGAAATGCCATCTAGCTTTCACTCTTATCTCTCGATGGGTTATGCGTAGTTCAGCATCTAAGCAGTCAGAGCATACTCCGTTTGTTAAGATATGTGTGCCCTAGAAGTCAAAATTGGCTAACATTTATAATACACATCTAAAGACAAAATTATAATTTTAACTATAAATAATAAAATAGGTTATTTTCTATCATAGTGTCTATTTGAAATTATCTTTGATACATCCCTTGAGTTAGTGGTAATGATAGTTCATATTTTCAAGAGTTGAAAATTTAAGACATGAATTTTCATTATTAACTCATAAAATGCTCCCAACCGTAGGATCATCATGAGAATGGTGAATGATCCAGAAGGATAGTATACGATCGCTTCTTTAGGATAGATAAGTCTTGAGTTTATGGTGTAGAGACACCAGAGTAAGAGTACAGATACTCGTTAGAGAATGAGGGCACTGAGCGTGACCACCTCGAGCAGTCATCAGGAAGTCTACTTTCTCGTCAATAACTAGCTCAAAGCTATAGTGGTGTGTCTGATTATTTGACCTAAGGTGCATCGGTAGTTCACCTGTTAGATATATGTGCCCTAGAAGCCAGAATTGGCTGACACTTGTAATACACTTCTAGGGGCAAAATTGTAATTTTGACTATAATCAATAAAATGGGTTATTTTCTATCACACCTGTGTATTTAGTATCTGTGATACATCCTTTGAGTTAATGGTAATGATAATTCATATTTTCAAGAGTTGAAAATTTAAGACATGAATAATCATTATTAACTCATAAACAGCTCCCGACCATAGGATCATCACGAGGATGGTGATTGATCCGGAAGGTTGGTGTACGATCGCTTCTCTTTAGTAGATGAGTCTTGAGTCTACGGTGTGGAGACACCGGAGCGAAAGTATAGGTACTCGTTAGAGAACGAGGGCACTGAGCGTGACCACCTCGAGTAGTCATTAGGAAGTCTACCTTCTCGTCAATGACTGACTCGATGCTGCAGTAGTGTGTCTGGTTCTTTGACCTGAGATGCATCGACAGTTCACCTTGAGGGTGTTATAGTTTGACTACACCATTACTCGGTCTCCTAGCCATATGGAATCCTGGTGTATGTTGGCTATAGCATGTTCATTGTAGAAACTAGATTGCATCAAGATGGGATCTATCTACCTCGGTGGTAGAGGAGCAGCCCTATGATAATCATGAGAATCAAGTCCTGAAGCCCATGGCCATGGTAGAGTGAAATAATAGAAAGAGTTTCTATTTAGATTTTCACATTGGACTCGAATCAAATGATTATATCATATGACAGAGACTAGGGTTTGACGAGTTTACCTTAACCCTAATCTGATCGGGGCTCAAGATAGAAGAACTTAATCACACAGGTAGCTGCACCAAGAGGTTCGCATTTAGCTCTAATGGGTTGCCACCTATACTTCTAGGTGTCACTGGTGGATTTTGGGAGCAATTAGAATGATTTAGATGATCGATCATTCTAGCTGTTCGAATCAGAAGAGTTCTGATCCATCGAAAGGAGTTTCGATGATGTCAATGATAGAGATCATGACATATCCCATTACCATAAAGAACTGAATCTAACTGGGTCACACAAACAAGGGTTTGAATCTGGTGATCATCAATTAAACTAATCTAGTTCAATTGATCTGAATGAGATTCAATTAGGTAAAGGAAATCATGCTAGCACTCAATTGAACCTAACGTTCTTCTTTTGCTATCACAAATAAGTTGTCCTGACAGAGCCAAAGGAGTTTGTGCTCAATCAGAGGCCTTCATATGGTCTAACTGGAGGTTGTCCAAGTTAGAGAAGGTTGTCTTATTTTATAAGACATGACTTGCCATTTTTGGTCACCTGCCATTTTTGTTCTTTTGACTTTGGTCAAAAGTTGACCTTTGACTGGTCAAATGTTGACCATAGACACTTTGACTTTTGTCCACGTGTCACGCACCTATTAGAGAACTGGTGGGGGCCTGTCCCCCTGCCAGAACCTGGCAAGGAGGAGGGCGCACGCCACCCTAGGCGTGTGCCCAAGTTGGAGGCGCCTTGGAGTCCTTGTTGGACAAGGACTCCACCTCCCTTTTGGATTCCAATCAGAGTTCTACTAAGAATCCAGTTTGACTGGTCTTAGGCGCCCTCTAAGGAGGAATTCAGGGGTCTCTATTCCCACCAATCAGATTTAGATCTGATTTCACAAAGGGTTGTGATTGGTTGGGAGGAAGAGGAGTTGGATCATGCTTAGTCTATAAATAAGACCCTGCGCCCAACTCAGATTCTAATGCAATTCAATTAAGAAACCCCACGCCCCAAGGCTGCCTCTCCCCTCCTCCATGCCATAGTCTCTTCTCCCCTTGCTCTCCACGTCCAAAAGAGTTTTGGATTTTGGTTGGTGCATTCCAGATCAAAAGAGAGGCGATCAAAAGAAGAAGGCTGCACTGCTGCAAAGGATGACTACTGATCTTCAAAAGGAGTTTTGAAGATCCTCCAGATCAGATCCAGATCTAATTTTTGGAGACGTGATAGAGAAGAAGAGGATCTCCAGATCCAACCCGAGTGGATACCGGTAGAGGCCAGGCGCTTGCGTGGCTAGATCCAGAACCTTCCGCTGTAATCAGGATCATCTACAGGGTAATAGGATTACCCAAATCAGGTAAATTAAATTAAATTTAATTTATCTTATTTTATTTTATTTATTAAAATAATAAGAATCAAATCTGAAACATATTAAGATCTGATTAGGATCAAGAGAAAAATTTTGAAATATATCTCTTGATCTGATCAGATCTGGACGAACCTGAATCGAGAAATAAGGATTTCCCTTCATCACCTTGAGGGTGTAATAGTTTGACTACACCATAACTTGGTCTCCTAGCCATTCCGAACCCTAAGGTGTATGTTGGCTATAGCATGTTCATTATAGGAATTGGATTGCACTGATAGAGGATCTATCTACCTCGATAGATGAGAAGCAGCCCTATGATGATCATGAGAATCAAGTCCATAAGCCCATGGCCATGGCAGAGTGAAATGATAGAAAGAATTTCTATTAGAGTTTTCACATCAAACTTGAATTGAATGATTAATTCATATTATGAAAATTAGGATTTGACGAGATCATCTTAACCCTAATCCGATCGAGATTCAAGATAGAGGAACTTAATCACATAGGTAACTGCACTGAGAGGTTCATTTTCTATTTTGATGGGTTGCCATGATATACAGCTAGGTATCACTGGTGGATTTTGGGAGCAATTAGAATGATTTGGATGATCGATCATACTAGTTATCTAAATCAAAAAAAATTTGATCCATCAGAAGGTGTTTCGATGATGACGATGATAGAGATCATGACATATCCCATTACCATACAGAACTAAACCTAACTGGATCATACAAATAAGGGTTTGGATCTGGATATCATCAATTGGACTAACCCAGTTCAATTGATTTGAATAAGATTCAATTAGGTTCAAGAAAATCATGCTAGCACATGATTGAGCCTAATATTCTCCTTTAACAATCATTAAAAGTTATCTAGACTGAGCCAAATATGTTTGGGCTTACTCAAAAACCTTTATTTGGTCTGACTAGAGCTTGTCCAAATTAGAAAAAGATTATCTTAATTTATGAGATAAATTTGAGACAAGACCTGCCATTTTCCATCATTTGCTAAATCTTGTTCTTTGACTTTAGTCAAATATTGATCTTTGGCACTTAGACATCTGCCCATGTGTCATGCACCCATAGGAGAGAGCTTTGACCCTTGTCCCCCTGCTAAATAGAAGAAAGGCAAGGGGTGCATTCCTAGGGAGGCGTGCATCGAAAGTGGATAAGGATTGGAGTCCCATATAGATGGGACTACAGTTACTTTATGCGTTCAACTTAGGTGGCACCAAAGACTCATCTTTTGCCGGTCTTGGCACCACCTAAGGAGCTTTATGAGGGACTCTAATCTGATTGGATCAGATGATGACATCCCATCAATCAGATTTAGATCTAATTGCACAAAAAGTCATGATTGGCTGGGATGATGTGGCACTGCATGGCCCAACAGGGTCTATATAAATCCTATCTACGCTTAGGATTTAGTGCTTTTGCCCTTTGCCCACACCACATAGCCCCTCTCCTTCCTTCTCCATGCCACCCTCTAATTCTCTCTCTCCTCTCCACATCCAAAAGGTTTTGGGCTTCAGTTTGATGCGATCCAAGCAAGTGAAATGCGATAAGAAAGAAAGAAGACTGCACTGCTGCAAGAGACGACACCCAATCTTCAAAAGCTGTTTTGAAGACCTTCAAGATTAGGTCCAGATTTGATCTTTGGAGGATAGATTGAGAAGGAGGAGATCTTCAGATCCTATCTGAGTGGATACCGGTAGAGGCCAGGCAATTGTGTGACTATATCCAGAACCTCAGGCAAACAATAGGATCATCACAGGATAATACGATTACCCAATATAAAGGTATAATTAAATTAGATTTAATTTAATTTATTTTATCAAATTAATAAAATCAATTCTAAAAGGTCTTAGATCTAATTTGGATCTAAGAGAAAAAATTTTAAAATATTTCTCTTGATTAAATCAGATCTGAACAAACCTGACCTGGGAAACAGGATTTTTTCTTCAACTGGTATCAAAGCCAGGTTCCAGAATTATTTAGATCTAATTTTAATATAATTTTAATTTGATAATTAGATCATTTTAGATGCCACATTATATATGATTAGATCTAAAATTAAAAATTAAAAAAAATTAAATAATCTAGATCTAAGATGTATGAGATGCATGACTAGACTAGGAGTAGAATTATTCTTTGTATAGTCTAGGATGATCATAGTTTTAATTTGATTAACTATGATTTTAGATCTATTTATTTACTATATTTTGATATTATAAATATTATAATTAGATCTAAAAATATAGAAAATAAATTTATTTAATTTTGTTCATATGAGATATGATAGATGCATGTTTAGACTAGTTGTAGAATAGTTCTACAAAGTTATCTTGAATAAATTTAATTTGATATGATCAAATTTAAATTTTATTTTTTAGATATTTATGAGATAATTTAGATCTAAAAATATGCATGATATAATACATGAGTTGTATGCAAAATATGTTTTTAAGTTAGATCAATTTTATATATATGATATATATGTAGATCTAACTAGTTTTGTAGATTCATCATATTTCTAATTAAGGCGTTCTCCTTGGCCGTCCGATCATATGAACAAAGAAGGATTTAAAGACCCTCTTCTCCCATTCAATGGAATGTTCTTATGATGTGTAGGGGTGCTACACATTCGTCCTTAATCAAAAATTAAAAAACTTATTTTCTACAAAATTCTAGATTCTGAAACCCTAGGATTTTATTTACATGTTTTATTTGTGAACCCCAAACTTAATTAAGAATTAAGATTATGAAATATATTTGATCTAAAATTGTGAATTTTTAGATTTAAGACATATTCATAAAATTGGGTTCAGACTTGGGTAGCTCAATTAGGTCTAGCGGTTGATTAAATCAAATCAAGAGTCGGTTAGATGGGATAAAGAGTGCTTAAGTTGACTAGCCTAATAGGATTAAGTCTGGGTCAAGATCAAGTCACATGAGTGATCGATCAAGTTAAGACCTAATTAGGCTCAGTGGTTAGAGTCTGGATTGTTGGCTAACCTAATTGATTCTGACTTAATAATTTAGTGTCTAAGGTAAGTTTGGCAGATACGACCGACTGATTTTTAATTAGGAGCTACTCGACTCGAATGCATTCCTATCGAGTTAATGGCATATCCCTTCCACCAGTCTCACTTACCTGGCTATATTTTTCGGCTCAGTCCTAATCTAAGATGGCTAATAATTCGAGCTAACCCATGCCACTAGGTTAGTTGCAACGGTTATGACTATGTCAAGTCAAGTTTAAAGAGATCTAAATCAAATCTCGCTAAGAAAAGATTAAGTCTAAGGTCTTCCACCATTGTAGATATGCGGGCCCTTTTTGGGGTTGATTGTGTTAGATATATGTGCCCTAGAAGCCAGAATTGGCTAACACTTATAATACACTTCTAGGGGCAAAATTATAATTTTGACTAATATCAATAAAATGGGTTATTTTCTATCACATATGTGTATTTAGTGTCTGTGATACATCCTTTGAGTTAATGGTAATGATAATTCATATTTTCAAGAGTTGAAAATTTAAGACATGAATAATCATTGTTAACTCATAAAATGCTCCCGACCATAGGATCATCATGAGGATGGTGATTGATCCGAAAGGTTGGTGTACAATCGCTTCTCTTTAGTAGATGAGTCTTGAGTCTACGGTGTGGAGACACCAGAGCGAGAGTACAGGTACTCGTTAGAGAACGAGGGCACTGAGCGTGACCACCTCGAGTAGTCATTAGGGAGTCTACCTTCTCGTCAATGACTGACTCGATGCTGCAGTAGTGTGTCTGGTTCTTTGACCTGAGGTGCATCGGCAGTTCACCTTGAGGGTGTTTATAGTTTGACTACACCATTACTCGATCTCCTAGCCATATGGAACCCTGAGGTGTATGTTGGCTATAGCATGTTCATTGTAGGAACTGGATTGCATCAAGATGGAATCTATCTACCTCGGTGGTAGAGGAGCAGCCCTATGATGATCATGAGAATCAAGTCCAGAAGTCCATGGCCATGGCAGAGTGAAATAATAGAAAGAGTTTCTATTTAGATTTTCACATTGGACTCGAATCGAATGATTACATCATATGACAGAAACTAGGGTTTGACGAGTTCACCTTAACCCTAATCTGATCGGGGCTCAAGATAGAAGAACTTAATCACACAGGTAGCTGCACCAAGAGGTTCGCATTCAGCTCTGATGGGTTGCCACCATATACTGCTAGGTGTCACTGGTGGATTTTGGGAGCAATTAGAATGATTTAGATGATCGATCATTCTAGCTGTTCGAATCAGAAGAGTTCTGATCCATCGAAAGGAGTTTCGATGATGTCGATGATAGAGATCATGACATATCCCATTACCATACAGAACTGAACCTAACTGGGTCACACAAACAAGGGTTTGAATCTGGTGATCATCAATTGAACTGATCTAGTTCAATTGATCTGAATGAGATTCAATTAGGTTCAAGAAAATCGTGCTAGCACTCGATTGAACCTAACGTTCTTCTTTTGCTATCATAAATAAGTTGTCCTGTCTGAGCCAAAGGAGTTTGTGCTCAATCAGAGGCCTTCATATGGTCTGACTGGAGGTTGTCCAAGTCAGAAAAGGTTGTCTTATTTTGTAAGACATTACCTGCCATTTTTGGTCACCTGCCATTTCTTGTTCTTTGACTTTGGTCAAAAGTCTACCTTTGACTGGTCAAATGTTGACCATTGACACTTTGACTTTTGACCACATGTCATGCACCTATTGGAGAGCTGGTGGGGGCCTGTCCCCCTGCCAGAACCTGGCAAGGAAGAGGGCGCACGCCACCCTTGGCGTGTGCCCAAGTTGGAGGCGCCTAGGAGTCCCTTGTTGGACAGGGACTCCATCTCCTTTTTGGATTCCAATTAGAGTTCTCCTAAGAACCAACTTTGACTGGTCTTAGGCACCCTCTAAGGAGGAATCCAGGGGACTCTATTCCCACCAATCAGATTTAGATCTGATTTCACAAAGGGTTGTGATTGGTTGGGAAGAAGAGGAGTTGGATCACAGTTAGTCTATAAATAAGACCCTGCGCCCAACTCAAAGAATAGATGATTGAATCAACAATTCCCACGCCCAAGGCTGCCTCTCCCCTCTTCCTCCATGCCAAACCACCTTCTCCCCTTCCTCTCCACGTCCAAAAGGAGTTTTGGATTTTTTGGTTGGTGCGATCCAGATCAAAGAAAGGCGACTGAAAGCTAGAAGGCTGCACTGCTGCAAAGGACGACTGCTGATCTTCAAAAAGAGTTTTGAAGATCCTCCAGATCAGATCCAGATCTAATTTTTGGAGATGTGATAGAGAAGAAGAGGATCTCTAGATCCAGCCTGAGTGGATACCGGTAGAGGCCAGGCACTTGCATGGCTAGATCCAGAACCTTCCGCTGCATACAGGATCATCAACGGGTAATAGGATTACCCATATCAAGGTAAATTAAATTTGATTTAATTTATCTAATTTTATTTTAATTTCTAAAATAATAATAATTAGATCTAAAATATCTCTAGATCTGATCTAGATCAAAGAAAAATTTTTTTTTGAAATATATCTCTTGATCTGATCAGATCTGAACGAACCTGGATCCGGGAAAAATCAGGATTTTCCTTCAACTGGTATCAGAGCCAAGGTTCTAAAAGTATTTAGATCTAATTTTAAATTTATTTTAATTAAAAAATAAATGATTTTAGATGTCACATGAGATGTGATCAGATCTAAAATCAGAAAAAATTAAAATTAAATGATTTGGATCTAAGATTAGAAATATGCATGACTAGTTCTAAAATAGAATAGTTCTATAGAATAGTCTTGCATATTTTTGATTTAATCTGATTAAATCATATTTTAGATCTATTTATTTACTATTTTTTGATATTATAATGGTTATAATAACATCTAAAAAATAGCAAAATAAAATTATTTTTAATTTTAAAATATCATATGAGATATGATTGATGCATGTCTAGACTAGTTGTAGAATAGTTCTACATAATTGTCTAGATTAGAATTTATTTTGATTAGATCAATTTAAATCTAATTTTTTAGATTATTATGAGATAATTTAGATCTGAAAATATGCATGATTCGATACATGAGATGTATGCAAAATATGCCATGATTAGATCTAATTTATATATGAGATATATGATATAGATCTAAAACTATTTTTGTAGTATTGCAATGTTCCTGATTAAGGCGTTCCTCTTGGCCGTCCGGTCATAAGAACGAAGAAGGGTTTAAAGGCCCTCTCTTCCCATTCGATGGGGTGTTCTTATGATGTGTAGGGGTGCTGCGTGTTCGTCCTTAATCAGAAAACCCAAAACTTACTTTCTGCAAAACCCTAGATCCTGAAACCCTAGGATTTATTGTGCATATTTTGTTTATGAACCCTACTTAATTAAAAATTAAGATTTATGGAATATTAATTAGGTCTAAAATTGAGAATTTTCAGATCTAAGACATATTCATAATACTGGGTTCGGGCTTGGGTAGCTCAATTAGGTCTAAGCGGTTGATCAAACCGAATCAAGAGTTGGTTAGATGGGATCAACAATGCTTAAATTGACCAGCCTAATAGGATTAAGTCTGGGTCAAGATCGAGTCACGATCAAGCAAGACCTAATTAGGCTCAGAGGTTAGAGTCTGGATTGTAGGCTAACCCAATTGGTTCTGGCTCAATAATTTGGTGTCTAAGGTAAGTTTGGCACATACGACCGACTGGTTTTTAATTGGAAGCTACTCGACCTGAATGCGTTCTTGTACGAGTTAATGGCATATTCCTTCCACCGGTCTCACTTACCTGGCCATATCTGTTGACACAGTTCTGATCTGAGGTGGTCAATAATCCGAGCTAACCCATGCCACTAGGTTAGTCATAATTGTTATGACTAAGCCAAGTCTAGTTTAATGAGACCTGAATCAATTCTCCCTAAGAAAAGATTAAGTCTGAGGTCTTCCACCATTGTAGATGTGCGGGCCCTTCCCGGGGTTGATTGTTCTCGGCTGGATACAGTGGCTCAGTTGCACCGGAAAAAGACGCAACCATGTCTATTAGGCATTGGATGCTATGGGCTGGAGGATGAGTTGGGCTCAATATTTCGGATACGGTGAGAGACTCAATTAGGAAACCCAGTCTATGCAAATGGTGGGTCTGACTTAACTAAGGAGTGGATCAATATTCTGGATACGGTGAGATTCATGAATTAGAGACCAAGTTTGGGTGCACCATGATTAGAGAATCATTGAACAAGAGTTGTTCACTCATTGGCTAACCCATCACCAATAACTGTTAGGTGAGGTGATGAGTCAGTTGGTGAGACCGCACCACCCACTAGAAATCATTAATCATGGAGATTTTCGCATCTCTACAGAGGGAGTGTAGGGATCCGAGAAAATAGTGGGAGCTAATTTGTTTAAAAATAAAATCCCTAAATAAATTGGTCAAGTCATAAATTACAGTATCTAACTAGAATCTTTGACTCTCTACAGGAAAATGTCTGCGTCCAACCCATTAGGCACGTATCCTGGACACACATAGACTGACTGGACCCAATTATAAAGATTGGCTCAGGAACTACAAAATTAGTTTTGGGTTTCGAGAAGTTAACCCATGTACTTGGACCAGGACCCTCCCACCTTACCAGCCCGTCCATCTATTGAACAGAGAGCGTCTCTGAAAAAATGGATAGACGAAGATAATAAGGCCAGATATTACATGTTGGGCTCGATGTCTGATGAGCTCCAGCGCCAACATGAAGATATCGGGACTGCTCGCCAAATGTTGGCTCACCTGTACAGGAGATGTTTGGTGAACAGAGTCGCGCAGCCAAATATCAAGTCACGAAATGACTTTTTAAGGCTAAGATGCGTGATGGGCAGTCAGTCCAAGATCACTGTCTGACAATGATCAAGGACATGGAAGAGCTTGAGAAGCTCGGTGTGAAGTTAGACTTGGACCTGCAGAATGATATTATTCTGCAATCCTTGACTGATGCATATGGGCAATTCATCATGAATTACCACATGCATAAACTTCAAAATTCCTTGGCCGAATTAATGAATATGCTGGTTACCGCTGAGCTTTCTATGAAAGGTTCTAAAGGCTCAGTTCTTGCTATGGAATGGACTTCTTCCAAAAGAAAGTCTTATGGAAAGAAAAAGAAGTCTGTGAAAAAGCAAAAGGTGGAAGGATCAAAGAAGAAGAAGGCAGAATCCGAAGAAAAAGGTCGATGGCAAAGGAAAGTGTTTCCATTGCAACAGCGACGGCCATTGGAAGCGGAACTGCCCTACTTACCTGGCCACCCTGAAGAACAAGAAGGAAGGTCCTTCTGGAGGTATGCTCGTTATTGAGTCTAACCTTACGGTTTCTTCTGCATCCAGTTGGGTGCTTGACTCTGGTTCTAGTGCTCATCTGTGCACTTCCATGCAGGGTCTTGAGGATAGCAGGAGGCTGAGGGATGGAGACATGATCCTACGCATCGGTAATGGAGCAAGAGTTGCTGCAGTAGCCGTGGGAACATACCCTCTTCGATTACCATCTGGTTTAGACTTAGTTTTGAAAGACTGTTATTATGTGCCTGCAGCTAGCAGGAATTTGATTTCTGTTTCATGCTTAGCACAAGAAGGCTATGTGATTACCTTCTTTAAGGACCATTGTAACATTCTTTATGAAAGAAATAAAATTGCAAATGGTTTCCTTATTAATGGTCTTTATCAGCTACATATTGATGTACCTGTTCTAACTATCGAGCAAAACGTGAATGCCAAACGACCTAGGGATAGTCCAAACGACAGATATCTATGGCACCTGAGATTAGGTCATATAGCAGAAGATAGGATCAACAAATTGGAGAAAAATGGGCTATTGAGTCCATTGACTTTCGAGTCATATCCAACTTGTGAATCTTGTCTTCAAGGCAAAATGACTAAACTCCCTTTTGTTGGACATGGGGAGAGGGCCACAGATCTCCTTGCCCTAGTACATACTGATGTGTGCGGCCCATTTGATGTGCCGGCTAGAGGCAATTTTGTCTACTTCATTACCTTTACCGATGATCTATCTAGGTATGGGTATGTGTATCTTATGAGACACAAGTCTGAAGCTTTTGAAAAGTTCAAAGAATTCAGACATGAAGTAGAAAAACAAACTGGAAAACCCATTAAGGTTCTTCGATCAGATCGAGGAGGTGAATACCTTAGCCGGGAATTCCTAGACTATCTTAAAGGAAAAATGGCATAGTCTCTCAATGGACTCCACCAGGAACACCTCAACTCAACGGGGTTTCAGAACGGAGAAATCGGACTCTATTGGATATGGTTCGATCCATGATGAGCTTCACAGACCTCCCTGATTTTCTTTGGGGACACTCATTGTTAACTTCAATTTATCTACTGAATAGGGTTCCCTCTAAAACCGTTCCTACCACACCGTATGAGATATGGCACGGTAAGAAACCAAGTCTGAGTCATCTCAGAATTTGGGGTTGTCCGGCTCATGTCAAAAGACAACAAGCGGACAAGTTAGAGTTTAGGTCCTTTAGAGCTCGATTCATAGGATATCCTAAAGAGTCATTAGGATACTATTTCTACATTCCAGAAGACCACAATGTGATTGTGAGTCGACATGCCATCTTTCTTGAAAAATAGTTTATTCAAGATAGCGGCATTGGAAAGCAGATTAAGCTTGATGAGAAAGTCTCACAAGTACAACGAGCTAAGGACCAATTGGAACCAAATCAGGTTGAGCCAATAAGAACACTACCTCCTCCACCTCGTAGATCGAAAAGAGTTTCCCGTCCCCCTGAAAGATACTTAGGTATTATTTCAGAGGAAGTAGAGGAAAATGTTCCTCATAGGTAATGGTGCTCATGGTGATGATCCCAAAACCTACAACGAGGCGATATCAGATATCGACTCCGAGAAATGGCTAGAGGCAATGCAGTCAGAAATTGACTCGATGCACTCAAACCAAGTCTGGACCTTGGTAGATCCACCAGAAGGTATAGTACCTATTGGGTGTAAATGGATCTTCAAGAGAAAGATTGGTGCAGATGGGAATGTGGAGACATTCAAGGCTAGACTAGTGGCAAAAGGTTATAGTCAACGCGAAGGCATTGACTATCAGGATACCTTTTCCCCAGTGGCTATGCTAAAATCCATCCGCACATTGCTTGCTGTTGCAGCCTATTTCGATTATGAAATATGGCAAATGGACGTGAAAACGGCATTCTTAAATGGATATCTTGAGGAAGATATCTATATGGAACAGCCGCTAGGTTTCACATCCAGTGATACTGATCACAAGGTTTGCAAGCTGCAAAGGTCCATATATGGACTTAAGCAAGCATCTCGGAGCTGGAACACTCATTTCAATGATGTGATCAAAAAGTTTGGTTTCATCAAAAATGAAGAGGAACCATGTGTTTTCAAAAAGGTCAGTGGGAGCGCTGTTGTCTTCCTCGTATTGTACGTGGATGACATCCTCCTTATTGGGAATGATATTCCCATGTTGACATCAGTCAAATTATGGTTGTCCAAGGAATTCTCCATGAAAGACCTAGGTGAAGCATCCTTTATTCTAGGAATTAAGGTCTATAGGGATAGACCGAATAGGATGCTAGGACTTTCACAGAAGATGTACATAGAGAAAGTACTAAAGAGGTTTAGTATGGAAAACTCTAAGAGGGGATTAATACCCTTCAGACATGGTATTCATCTTTCCAAGAAGATGTGCCCCAGCACACCTGAGGAAATAGAACGCATGAGCAAGATCCCTTATGCTTCTGCAATAGGGAGCCTCATGTATGCCATGCTATGTACACGACCTGATATAGCCCATGCTGTGAGTGTCACAAGCAGATATCAGTCAAATCCAGGTGAAGAACACTGGACTTCTGTGAAATGTATCCTTAAGTACTTGAGAAGAACTAAGGATATGATGTTGGTCTTTGGTAATGGAGAACTCCAAGTCCAGGGATACACAGACTCGGATTTCATGTCCGATATAGATGATCGAAAGTCGACATCTGGGAGTCTGTTTGTGTGCAATGGTGGTGCTGTCAGCTGGAAGAGTTCCAAGCAAACTGGTGATAGCAGATTCCACCATGGAAGCAGAATATATCGCTGCATCAGAGGCTGCGAAAGGAAGCATTCTGGTACAAGAAGTTTGCTGCAGAAATTGGAGTAATGCCATCAGATGCCATTCCTCTATACTGCGACAACAATGGCGCCATAGCCCTTGCTAAGGAGCCGAGGTCTCACCAGAAATCCAAGCACATTGAGCGGCGATACCACCTCATCCGCGATTACCTCGAGAAGGGTTACGTCGAGGTCAAGAGAGTCAACTCCACAGATAATGTGGCAGACCCACTTACAAAGCCGTTGGGCCAGCAGAAGATCGAAGCCCACCTTGAGAAGATGGGACTTAGACTTGTAGCCAATTGGCTTTAGGACAAGTGGGAGATTGTTAGATATATGTGCCCTAGAAGCCAGAATTGGCTGACACTTGTAATACACTTCTAGGGGCAAAATTATAATTTTGACTAATAATCAATAAAATGGGTTATTTTCTATCACATATGTGTATTTAGTGTCTGTGATACATCCTTTGAGTTAATGGTAATGATAATTCATATTTTCAAGAGTTGAAAATTTAAGACATGAATAATCATTATTAACTCATAAAATGCTCCCGACCATAGGATCATCACGAGGATGGTGATTGATCCGGAAGGTTGGTGTACAATCGCTTCTCTTTAGTAGATGAGTCTTGAGTCTACGGTGTGGAGACACCGGAGCGAGAGTACAGGTACTCGTTAGAGAACGAGGGCACTGAGCGTGACCACCTCGAGTAGTCATTAGGGAAGTCTACCTTCTCGTCAATGACTGACTCGATGCTGCAGTAGTGTGTCTGGTTCTTTGACCTGAGGTGCATCGGCAGTTCACCTTGAGGGTGTTATAGTTTGACTACACCATTACTCGGTCTCCTAGCCATATGGAACCCTGAGGTGTATGTTGGCTATAGCATGTTCATTGTAGGAACTGGATTGCATCAAGATGGAATCTATCTACCTCGGTGGTAGAGGAGCAGCCCTATGATGATCATGAGAATCAAGTCCAGAAGCCCATGGCCATGGCAGAGAGTGAAATAATAGAAAGAGTTTCTATTTAGATTTTCACATCGGACTCGAATCGAATGATTACATCATATGACAGAGACTAGGGTTTGACGAGTTTACACTTAACCCTAATCTGATCGGGGCTCAAGATAGAAGAACTTAATCACACAGGTAGCTGCACCAAGAGGTTCGCATTCAGCTCTGATGGGTTGCCACCATATACTGCTAGGTGTCACTGGTGGATTTTGGGAGCAATTAGAATGATTTAGATGATCGATCATTCTAGCTGTTCGAATCAGAAGAGTTCTGATCCATCGAAAGGAGTTTCGATGATGTCGATGATAGAGATCATGACATATCCCATTACCATACAGAACTGAACCTAACTGGGTCACACAAACAAGGGTTTGAATCTGGTGATCATCAATTGAACTGATCTAGTTCAATTGATCTGAATGAGATTCAATTAGGTTCAAGAAAATCGTGCTAGCACTCGATTGAACCTAACGTTCTTCTTTTACTATCATAAATAAGTTGTCCTGACTGAGCCAAAGGAGTTTGTGCTCAATCAGAGGCCTTCATATGGTCTGACTGGAGGTTGTCCAAGTCAGAAAAGGTTGTCTTATTTTGTAAGACATTACCTGCCATTTTTGGTCACCTGCCATTTCTTGTTCTTTGACTTTGGTCAAAAGTCTACCTTTGACTGGTCAAATGTTGACCATTGACACTTTGACTTTTGACCACATGTCATGCACCTATTGGAGAGCTGGTGGGGGCCTTGTCCCCCTGCCAGAACCTGGCAAGGAGGAGGGCGCACGCCACCCTTGGCGTGTGCCCAAGTTGGAGGCGCCTAGGAGTCCTTGTTGGACAAGGACTCCATCTCCTTTTTGGATTCCAATTAGAGTTCTCCTAAGAACCAACTTTGACTGGTCTTAGGCACCCTCTAAGGAGGAATCCAGGGGACTCTATTCCCACCAATCAGATTTAGATCTGATTTCACAAAGGGTTGTGATTGGTTGGGAAGAAGAGGAGTTGGATCACAGCTTAGTCTATAAATAAGACCCTGCGCCCAACTCAAAGGAAGATGATTGAAATCATAATTTCCCATGCCCCAAGGCTGCCTCTCCCCTCTTCCTCCATGCCAAACCATCTTCTCCCCTTCTCCTCTCCACGTCCAAAAGGAGTTTTGGATTTTTGGTTGGTGCGATCCAGATCAAAGAAAGGCGACTCAAAGCTAGAAGGCTGCGCTGCTGCAAAGGACGACTGCTGATCTTCAAAAGGAGTTTTGAAGATCCTCCAGATCAGATCCAGATCTGATTTTTGGAGATGTGATAGAGAAGAAGAGGATCTCCAGATCCAACCCGAGTGGATACCGGTAGAGGCCAGGCACTTGCGTGGCTAGATCCAGAACCTTCCGCTGCAATCAGGATCATCAACAGGGTAATAGGATTACCCAAATCAAGGTAAATTAAATTTGATTTAATTTATCTAGATTTTATTTTATTTTAAAATAATAAGAATCAGATCTGAAACATCTCAAGATCTGATTAGGATCAAAGAGAAAAATTTTTGAAATATATCTCTTGATCTGATCAGATCTGAACGAACCTGGTCCGAAAATCAGGATTTTCCTTCATTTAATTCATGAATCTCATCGTGTCCGGAAATATTGATTCCACTTCCTTATTAAGTCAAACCACCCATTTGCATAGATTGGATTCTAATTGGGCACTCAACCATACTAAAATATTGAGCCAAAAATCCATCCTCTAGCCCATAGCATCAATGCCCTAATAGACTGTTGCAT